>LPNX011054952.1:78395-98814 GCA_001517045.1 Pseudotsuga menziesii | reverse complement strand
TAAGGTTAAGGGGGGGGGGGGGTTGTCTAACCCGTTGGGGCCATTGGGAGTTTACCATGCGTCGATTACCCTTTTTGCTGTTCTGTTGTCTCGGAGTAGTTATTCCTAAGTAGTGGTGGGTGTAGCAGGGCTGTCAGTCCTTGCCCACGTGCCCACTCCACCAGCGGACTCTTCCTCTTCATGTCGATGGGGGCAGAGAAGTGACCTTCCATTATTCCCACTCACTCCACTCTCCCACTCTTGCACTCACGGTTTTGGTCTACCCATACACATAGGGAGGTTTTTGCTTCCTCACGTGCACACCATTTGGGGGATTTTTCTGATCGCTTGTTCATCTCACGCACAAGTCGGAGGGAACTATTCACGCTGGGGCTGTGTGTTTGTGCATCCCTTACCGATCTTGGTGGTAAGTGTATGTCTCCTTACCGATTGTGGCCGTGTATGTTACCGACTATGGTCTATGTTTATGATTTTCCCTGTCAATGCTAGGAGTCCATATTCTTCCCCATGTGTAGACTGTGTAAGGTTCTCGTTGTTTCATTATGGGATTGGGTTGTTGATCTTTCCTTGGTTTGGTTGGTGTGTGTGCTAATATCTTGTGGGGTCACTACGGAGTTGTTTTGGCCACACTAGGGCCAAGAAAAACTCTAAATCACCTTGTTTGGCTTGAGCCGCATTCACCATTTTGGGTTGTCACCCTGTTTCCTTTGGTTTTCTTCACAGAGCTGTCAGTTGCTTATTTTACTGCGGGTATGCAGTGGTTGGTCTTTGGACTATTTAGAGTAGGATTAGAGGATGGGTATGCTTGAGAAAACTGGTGTTTGGAGCCACTCAGACATAGTTAGACTGCTGGCTTTCTTCTCCACAACCCTTGAAGAGTATTGGAAAGGGAAGTCAGGGCCCGAGGGACTGTGAAGCAGAGAAAGGACTGATTCCTGGTGTTGGGTGTGTGGATGTCTTAGAAGTCAAGTTATCTCTAGTGTAGGTGTCCTTATCTCTCCATTGATACCACCAGCTTAGCATTTAGCCTTTCCTAGCTTCTTGACTTCCTGATAAACCCAACTGTGTTGACATGGCTGTATTGTGTATCCTTGGCTATGTGTAAGCCTGCTTTGACCCTTATTTCTTGGGGAATCATGCCCAACTAGGGGGTGGCAGTGCTGCTAAGAGATTGATGATCACGTTGGCCTATGGTTGGGTGGAACGTTGTAGCGATGTAGCTGGTTGTGGAACGAGATATTTATAAGATAAGTGTTCTTGTCCATTTTACTTCTGCATTTACATTTACTGTCTAATGTCTAATGAATCATGATGAACATGTTGAGGGTGGAATGTATATGCTTGCTCCTCCTGTATGTTGAGTAACTATGCATCCGTGTATGTTTTATGCCTCTTAGCATATTTTATGTTTTAAGCATTTTATTTCAGCTTTATATGCATGATCTTGCTCATGGGGCTAGTTTCCTGGAGGTTGTTGATGGTTTGGTAGCGTCCTCTTCACTGGTCGGAGGGTCGGGGACGTTACACCATGGTATCAGAGCTATGGTTGCAGAATGGGCCTGAATGGGTGATGAAAGGTCAGCTAGCAGAGGCAGGTTGCCTTCTGCCCAGCAGAAAAAAGAAGAAATCTGTGCATGACAAGAGAATTTTTTTTTTTGAAAAATTTCTCTAAGTATTGGGATCATTGGATCATCGGAGGACTTAGTCCGAAGTTTTGCCGATGCATCGGATCATGTAAGCTAAAGGCCACCCGATGGAAGACCAATCGGAAGAAAAGTGTGGAAATATTTCTATGTGTTCATCGACTGTCGATGGAGAATAGTGGAAGTTGAAGCCGCAGTTGCAGAGAGGATTAGCTTGCCGATATGTCGCCCCTTTTCTGGAAAGACCACCTGACGCCGACCATCAGTGATTGACACCACTAAGTTGAAGGGATCGCTGATGACATGTCGATGGAAGTTAGTAGATTGATCAGTGACAGTTAGTTGTTTGGATCGGCGAAGTTTTAATGTTTGGATCAGCGAAAATTAGTTGTTTGGACCGCCAAAATGTCGACGGAAGAGACAAGATGATAGTGGGTTGAAGCATTGACAGTGATGGCGGAGAGGAAATTTTGAAAATTTTTCTAAGTCATGAAATCATCGGTGATCGGTGATGATTAGTTGATTGAGTCATCGATGCTTAGATGATGAAGTTGCCGATGAACATCAGAAGAGATTAGTTGATTTTGCACCATCATTGCAGCTGGCTAGTGGACTATCCTTCTGAAGGATAAAGTCCCCAATCGCCGATGCCACATCGGATAGTTGTTTCGACAGCCGATGCAATGGAAGATAAAGAAGAAAGTTCTTGAAAGTTCCCGAAAATTTTTCTTAGGCATGAGATCATCAGTGATTGAAAAAGTTTAGTTGTTGGGATTGCCGATGATTAGAGGATGGGATCGCCGACGAATAGAAGGTGTAGCTGCTGAGGTCTAGTGCAGTAGATCGGTGATTATTAGTTGAAGTAGGAGCTGTTAAGAAGAATTTTTTTAAAGTTTTTATCTAAGTATCGAAACCTATCGACGATCGGTGGAAGATAGTTGATTTCATCTCCGATTCGCAGTGGTTAGTCCTTCCGACGACCGATGGGGTATTAAGGTCTGCGGAACCCGCAGTAGGATCGATGCCCATCATTGCGGATTCCTAGAAGACTAACCGCTCAACACCACAACAATTAGTGCTTCCAACCACCGATCGAAAGATTATAGTTGCTAGTCGTTCCGACCGCCGACAAATTTATGGTCACGGAAACTCTAGTTAGTTTGCTGCTTGCCATTGCGGAAGCTTAGAGAACTAGCCGCCTGATGGGTAAAGGATCTGATCACCTACATGGTACTTCCTGGAGGATCTGACCGCTGATATATTGTGAATCATGGAAACCCTAGAAGGTTCATTAGCCGCTGTGAGGACTACCCGCTCGATGCACAGTGCACTCGACCGCTGGTGAGTAGCAGAGGAATTAGATGATTTGATCGCCAAAACGGTGGAAAGATAGTGGGAAAGAGACCCGATGAACAATCCTTGCAATCATCAATGCCATCTGGAAGCTTAGAATACTGAAGGTCCGATACAAAGGAAGATGTTAGCTGTTAGGGCAGCCAATGAGCGTCAAAGGAAATTTTTGATTTGATCACTGAAATGTTGGAAATTTAGTTGGAAAGAGATCCAATTGGGGAAAAGGAATTTTTGGGGTTTTCAAGTGGTATTTTTCAGTGGATTTAAAGTAGACTTTCAGTAGATTACAGGGCTAAAAAGGAAGAAAATTCCAGGTGGCTGAAGTTGACATTTCAGACCAGAATATATTTTGTAAAAAGCATCATTTTTTGAAGTGGTGTGGTTTTCACACTTGAGGTCAGAATGAAGCATGTGGATAGGCGTTGGAAAGCGTACCCAGCAGGGAACAAGGGAGAGTCACCAGAATTTGAATGCAGAGTAGGAAAGTAATAGTGATTGCTTGAAAAAGAAATGTGATGCTGTCAATGTGGACAAATCCGAGAATTGCATGCCTAGAGGTAGCAAGGACTATGAAGCCAAACCAACTGTTGTGTGGAAGAGGAGTTCCATGCAAAGGTGAGGGGCTTGAAGAGGGAAATTTCCTTAAAACCTGTCTTGCTAATTATAATTACAAGTTTTATACATGAAATGTATGAGGATATGCCTTGCATGCATAGGATATTACATATTAGTAAGAATAGTGAGAATTATACATTTATAATGAACCACTAATGATAATTATTGCATTGGCGTTGGCATTAGTGGAAAAACCAAAGACAACATGGGCATGGCTGAATATGTTGCTAATGCTGACGAATGTGACTAGCAACCCTATGGAGAAAGGGATAAGGCAACAAGTCTAGAATCAAAAGTTGGTGAGCAAATTCTGCAATCTCCTGCAAAGGACCAACCAAACTGGTAATGTCAACGGTGTAAGTAGGACCCATGAAGGTAATGGTGTAATTATGACAATTGCATGGAGTGGTAAAAGCAAAAGATCTCATACCATGTGGGTATTTGAATTTTATACTAAATTCATATAGAAATTTGTCATGCCTGTATTATGTTGTGATGAGCTTACTAGCCCAAGGAAAGTAAGCCCTGATGATCTTGATTATAGTAATGCATCCAATATGAGGTAGTCATGGTTAGGCCATGCATGGTATGTTTGAATGCACAAGTAATCCTGAATCGATGCAAGGTAGCATTGAGTGGATATGCATTAAAAGATTTTATAAATCTTGTAGTTATGCATTGAATGGATGCATATGAAAAGTATGAGTAATGTTGTAGATATGCATACATAAGTATGGGTGCAAATGTTGTGATACATTGCATGAATGCATCGAGGTAGTGCATGTGATATTATGAATAACTAATGGCTGAAATGGTGAATTGATGACAATTCTGGAACCATTTCAAGAGCTGTTATGAATGCAGGATAGTAAGTACATGAAGAGGGTAGTCATGATCAATTGGCTACCGGAAATGCTCTATGGAAGAGCAAGGTGGTACAAATGATACGCTTGTGAAATAAGGAGTATCTAAACATTTCATTTAAATTGCATAAATGATGTGACTGTACCCTATGATTTAAAGTATGATAATGATTGCATGAAGTAAATGGGTTTTGGTAATATTGATGTGATTAACAGCTGGAAGTATTTGAATTTTATAAATTCTGAAAATGCTTCAGTGATGGTTGCAGCAATGAAAAGGTTATATGCATCCAGACTTACCAAGTGTTTGGCTGATTGAAGTTCAGGTTTCAGATAGATTGTTTGGAGCATGGAAATGAGAGTAAGACCATGACAAATGTCAGAATCTACCATGTGAAAAAGCCAAACCTTATGAGAAGAGTCTCATGGCTGTGAAAATAGTTGTATGCATAATGAGTTGTCAAATTTGAATTTGTGAATTTCGGATTTGAGAAATTGCTGACCACTGCTAATCACTATTGGCACTCATAGAATTGTGTTAGGAGGATGCATTGTAAGTGGGTGTTCATGTTATTCTAGTAAGCATAAAATTAGAATGGGCATAGTGGTGCTACTTACAAGAGACCCACAAATGAGGATCACCTCATTGCCAAGCGAATCAATTTCTGTAGTAGGTAGAGTTGCAAATTCCTATTGATTTGAATTACTAATGTCATTATTTACTTATGGAACAATCAAATTTGGATTGTATTATCAGATAATGATTGACTATTTGGCTACTTGATGAATGTGCCATGGGGTACACATTGCAAGAAGACCATATGTGATGACCTGAAGGAGCCAAACTTCATGGGAAGGTTTTCCCTTATCTTGGAAATGGGTTTTGGGTGAAACTCCATTGGACATTTTGGAAATGTCTCATCTGCACTACATGTTTGGTAAGCAACATGAGTGAGATGGTATAGGTTATGTCAGTAAGACATGTGTGGATATGGGATGTAAAGAGGAATTGGGATGGCAAATTGAGGGACTGTCAACTCAGAGAAGGGAGCCCCCATTCCTCCTTAACGAAGGAATACTGTACCAGGAAATGGATAAGTGTTATGTGACCCTAGCTAAGAATATACATGTCAAATTGTTAAATTCAAAATGCAGAGCATGTTTTGATTTTATTTCCATTATGACCAATTGCTTGTGTATGAATAGGGCCTACATGGCACACATCGGAAAAGGGTGCACATTTTTTTGATGTCGGATCATGGAAGGGTTTTCAATATTGATTACACCCTAGGGAGTGGACGCACTCCTAGTGTCTCAATATTTGATAGTGAATGATGTGAAGTATGATTACAGTTTTAGAGAAATAAGGTTGATGAGTTTGCTTATATTGCTTGTGTTGTCAGGCTAAACAGATGTAGTCTAGTGTTGTACACTAAATGGAATTAGAGCTCACAGCTGGAAATGAAACCTGGAAATGGTCGTTTATTGTTGATATAAGTGCATGTGTTATTGTTGATGGCCTGATAAACCCAACTGCATTGGCTTGGTTGATGATTGGTTGTTGATATAAGTGCATTGTTTATGTAAGTGTATTATTGATATAAGTGCAGGTGATTTGTTGACGGTCTGATAAACCCAACTCAAGGTTGGCTTGAATGTGTAATTATTTGATGTTGTGGAAATTGTGGAAATGTTACAGTGTTGGATTGACTACCTGCAGTATGATAAAACAAACTAATAGCTGGCTTAGCTGAGTAGCCTGATAAACCCAATAGTGTATTGGCTTGATTGGCTGCAGCCTGACAAACCCAATTGCATACTAGCTTCGCTGGACGGTATGATAAACCCAACTATAAGTTGGCTTGAGTGTGCTAGATATATATAAAAGGATGTTGTGAAGCAGCTTGCGTGCTGACCTAACATCCAAGTCCATAGGCAATCCGAAGGCTTGCAAAGCGAAGCAGGATCCTGTAGACAAGAGAGGAAACGCACAATACAGATAAGTATTGGATTATTTTGCAATTCCTTGCTTATGAACATACATGTGTATATGATTTAGTTATGATGTTTTAAGCTCTTGTTTAAGAGATAAAAACCAATGAGAATAAACTAAACATGTGAATTTATTTAATGTTTGAATATAGGTATCGCTAGAAGTGAGGACTATGAAAGCATCCTATGGGTGCATGTGGGCATGTGACTGTCTTGAAGAGCTAAAAATGAGAAGTAATGAAAAAGGTGCTACTGATACCGTGAAGGTCCTAGCAGCCGATACAAACCATGTGGGGAGGCTCCATGGTTGAGAGGTCTGAAATAGACCGGAGACACTAAGTGTCATGACCAAGAGGGATTGGTATAGCATTCACGGTGAAGTGAAAGAGGCTAAGAGCATGAAAATCGATAGCGGTGGTGTGGGTTCTAGGATGGAACAAAACAAAGAGGGGGAAAAACTCTTGCTTTTCTCTCTTGCCCTTTTAATTATATATATATATATATATATTTATGCATTGTGAAAACAAAAGATTGTTGAATGCATGTGTGACTGAAAATAGAATGTGTGCACTTGCTTAAAGTAAATTATGAATGCTGGAATAGTTAATTCCCTGCCCAAGAATGGACATGAATGAGCTCATGTGCCTATTGGGAAGCCATGAAAAATATGAAAGTCTCCTTGATGAGACTTGGACTGTCATGCGAATTGGGCAATTAATTGACTGATTTTAATGCCTATATTATGCTTGGTCTGACAAAATTTCAATGATGCATTTCACAGGTGAGAAAAGTGAAATATAGTGGTGCACATTGATCATGGTAGCCGACCAAAAGCTATTGGATTTCACTGGAAGTCTCCTTCAAACAATTGCCAAGACCCAAGAGAATCTGGGAGAGATGCTCAAGATACAGAAAAGGTAGAATGAGATGAACCACTAGATTTTGCAAGACTCTATTGGTTTTCAAAAGGAGGTAAAAAGCCTTCTGGGAGCAATCCATAAAGGAGAGGAAAGTGGATCAATGATGGGACATTCGTCCAAGTGATCCATTAAGAAAAGTTCCAGGCATGAAGACTCAAAGGAAACTAAGTAGGTAAAGATGAAGCAGCCAACAAAATGTTGGAAATGCGGAGGACATCATTTACACCAAGACTGCCCAACGAGGGAACATAAAGAGGGCAGCAGCCACAAAGTTCCTAGACTTGGGGATGATCCAAAAGCTGAGAACCAGCAGGAGAAGCTCGTGGAAGCTGAGGGGCTTGAAATTAAAAGTTCAAAGTAAATAATTGAACATGGGACAGATCTGCAAAATTTTGAAATTTAGAATGTGCAAATGGTATATGCATTCCTATGTATTGGAACACCGAGGGTGGTGTTATTCCAAGGGGGAGGGGATTGTAATACCCCAGTTTTGACCCCGTTTGCATTAAAAGATACATGATGTATATTTTGTAATTAATCGTGGTGTGGAGCTAAAGGCAAAAGCCCCACCATCGATTTGGTTGTGTATGTTTCAACAATAGGGATCGTTGCCGATGGTATATCGTGCTATCCAACACATTATAGTTTTGGCATCATGTAAATATGTACATCAATTAAAATGAACCTACAGCCAGCTACGACGGTGCAACGCTAAATGAAAAGGGCATGATTCCTAAGGTTAAGGGGGGGATTTTCTAACTCATGGGGGCCATTGGGAGTTTACCATGTGTTGATCACCCTTTTAATTTTCTGCTGTATGGGAGCAGTTATTGCTAAGTAATGGTGGGTGTGGCAGGACTGTCAGTCCTTGCCCATGTGCCCACTCCACCAGCAGACTCTTCCTCTTCACGTCACTGGGGTCAGAGAAGCGACCTTCCATTGTTCCCATCACTCCACTCTCCTACTCTTGCACTCACGGTTTTGTTCTGCTCATACACATGCAGGGAGGTTTTTGCTTCCTCATGCACGTACCATTTGGGGGATTTTTCTGATCGCTTGTTCATCTCACACAAGATTCGGAGGGAACTATTCACGGTGGGCCTATGTGTTTGTGCATCCCATATCGATCTCAGTTGTAAGTGTATGTATCCTTACTGATTGTGGTTGTGTATGTTACCGACTATGGTCTGCGTTTATCCTTTTCCCTGTCAATGCTGGGAGTCTGTCTTCTTCCCCATCTGCGGAGGGTGTAAGCTTCCCACTGTTTCATTATGGGATTGGGTTGTTGATCTTTCCCTGGTTTGGTTGGTGCATGTGCTAATATCTTGTGGGGTCGTTGCTGAGTTGTTTTGGCCATGCTAGGGCCAAGAACAACTCTAAATCGCCTTGTTTGGCTTGAGCTTCTTTCACCATTTTGGGTTGTCACCCTGTTTCCTTTGATTTTCGTCACAGAGCTGTGAGCTGCTTGTTTTACTATGGGTATGTAGTGGTTGTTCTTCAGACTGTTTAGAGTAGGATTAGAGGCTGGGTATGCTTGAGAAAATTGGTGTTTGGAGCCACTCAGATAGAGTTAGACTGCTGGCTTTCTTCTCCACAACCCTTGAAGAGTATTGGAAAGGGAAGTCAGGGCCTGAGGGACTGTGAAGCAGAGAAAGGACTAATTCCCGGTGTTGGGTGTGTGGATGTCTTAGAAGTCAAGTTAGCTCTGGTGTAGGCATCCTTAGCTCTCCACTGAGACCACCAGCTTAGCATTTAGCCTTTCCTAGCTTCTTGACGGCTTGATAAACCAAATTGCGTTGACTTGGTTGTATTGTGTATCCTCGGCTATGTGTAATCCTACTTTGACCCTTATTCCTTGGGGAATCATGCCCAGCTCAGGGGTGGTAGTGTTGCTGAGAGATTGATGAGCACGCTAGATTATGGTTGGGTGGAACGTTGCAGCAACGTAGCTGGTTGCGGAATGCGATATTTATAAGATAAGGGTTCTTGTCCATTTTACTTCTGCATTTACATTTACTGTCTAATGTCTAATGAATCATGATGAACATGTTGAGGCTGGAATGTATATGTTTGCTCCCACTATATGTTGAGTAACTATGCATCCGTGTATGTTTTATGCCTCTTAGCATATTTTATGTTTTAAGCATTTTTTTTCAGCCTTATATGCATGATCTTGCTTATGGGGTTAGTTTCCCGTAGGTTTTTGATGGTTTGGTAGTGTCCTCTTTGCTGATCGGAGGGTTAGGGACATTACAGGCATAGTTTCACTAATTGAAGACTCCATGAAAATATCATGCTAGATTTATCCACATAGACTACCATGTATCTTTAACCTTTACTATATTCGAGGCAGAAAATGGAATAACTATAAATAAGGTTATGGTAGTTTAAGACATTATCCAATGCAACAAAATTTAAACATCCTCGTATGTTTGACAAAGTCATGGCATGTACTATGTCATTCATGGAAGTAATAGTATTCAATATTACGGAAGAAAAAAGAAAGAATGGAATTGCAAGTGCAAGGTTATAACTTTGGTGATTTAAAAGTACATTTATTTTAGTTTATTACACATGATTATACTTATTATGCATAAATATCATATTTTACATTAAATAAATGAAAAAAATTGCTTCCATTCACATATTAAAAAATATATAAATACATCCATGCCCTTTCCAGCAATAAAATTTGCATACTCTATGGCAACACTGAGGCCTGTTAAACCTCCCCATGCACTAGACAATGAGTCCATGTCTACACAACCATTTGAATGGCCATCGCCATTATTCCCCGATTGTAACTCTCTTCCTTTTAGTGAATAAGGTGTCTTCTATTTTTGTTTAGGTACGATTATGGATTACGGAGTAAAGGGTACTTAAAATTTCACAAGTATTATTAATTCAAGGGTTACGGGTGTGGATAAATTGAGAATTGTGGTTTTTTCTATCTAATGTTGAAGGTTTTTTTTTGTTCATTGGAAACTTTGGGCTTAAGGGATTTGAAGTGAAGAATCTTTTTAGAGATTACATATAGATTTTTATTGTGGGTATGAATAATATTTTCTAGTGGTGTGATAAATCTAATGAGAGTGTTTTGGAAAAGTATATATTTCCTTGAAAAACTTTGCTAGTCATGATTATATGAAATCAATGGTGCACACTGTGAAAGATAAATTCATTGGGAGATTGATGCCTAGCACCTAGAAATCATTGGAAGAGTGGCATTTTCTTCCATATTAAGGAAAATAAATCATCATATAGGATGAGATGGTGGTCTATCTAAATCAAGATCTGGAAGACTTGTAATTGATTTTTGAACTTGGAGAACCCTCCCCTAATGTGGGCCTTGTCCCATGAATTGTTGGAGCTAATTTTTCCATTAAGGGTATAAGGGAAACAAAATGTGACTTCAAAGACAATTCAATGGAACCTAGAGTGGATATTTAAAGAGAGGGAGTTGAGCTTCCTCCTTATTGTTTGAATACTACAATTCTTAGTTTTTGTTGGACTCTAATATTTTTAATTTTAATTTTATGGCTAATAAAGAATGTTGTGAAGTACATATGTATCTATATACCAAGGGCTGATTCTATTTTCCTTCACACAATTCCTAATGAAGAAACTCCCAACCATTGGTGTTCACTACACTAGGAAGTTAAAGGGATTTTTTTTAATTCTTATTTAGGATTGGGATCAAATTATTTTTATATTTTAGTTAATTCTAATGCTAC
Organism: Pseudotsuga menziesii; assembly: GCA_001517045.1. Classification (NCBI taxonomy): domain Eukaryota; kingdom Viridiplantae; phylum Streptophyta; class Pinopsida; order Pinales; family Pinaceae; genus Pseudotsuga; species Pseudotsuga menziesii. The sequence goes on along the minus strand of LPNX011054952.1, from coordinate 87,694 downwards.
AACTTGCCATGTGTTATATTTTGGTACTTGGACTATTTTAGGTACTCTTTCTTATGTTCAACCGTGAAGGGAATTTTTCAATCATGATGACTATATCCAAAGTAATTACCCTCTCCGGTTAGAGTTTCCAATCCTTCTAGTTGATTTCCATTTATTTGTTCGATTCCTAAATTTTCTTATTATATATGGCCTTCAAAATCTCTTATGATCAATCCTTGATTATGTGTGGAGGTGGATATACAACATAATCTCCCTCCTTTTGTCTCCAAATGCACAACTAGTGGTGTTAGTTAACAAAATGTTTCCAGATGAATCTTTTGAATGATTGTTTACCATGTCAAGCTTAGGATCACCTTATTAGATATTTCCTCTTTGAAAATCATGCTTAAGTAAGGGTGTATGGGAGGGAAGTGTTTTATCCCCTCCTTCTTTGAATGGTCCAAAGAGTAGTGGTATATTTGTTCCCTCTTATTTAGGCCTTAGTTGTGATGATGTTTAAAGACAAAGAGGTCCTTTAGTTCATGGTGCTAGTGTTGGTTGATCTGGATCCAATGTCATTGGTGCTAATGCAAGGAGTGATTTAGGTTTTGTTTGTACAGTTCCAGATAGTTGGGATACTAATGGTTTAGGTTCACATGTCTCAAGATCTAGAATATTTGGCTCCAGTGGTGTTTCCTTAGTTGTTGTCTGTCATGGTTAGACTGGTCAAGACCCATGTTTCCCTATAGAGCAACTTTAGGATAGTAAATATTCCTTGGAATTGTCTACGGTGCCTCATAAGCCTGGAATAATAATCACATATGGTTTCCAATTATTCTAAACTAATTGGCATGCATACTGAGTCTACATGGTAGGTCGGAATAAACAAAGGGAAATTAATCTCCTATACTATTTGAGTGGATTGGCATGTTGGGCACTTTAACTTTGAGCCATAGGAAAAATATAATTGAATGTGAAGGTTTATTCATTTGGCTTGGATGGATTTGAGATAGAAAGAAAACTCAATAGTTTAGGTTTTCATCTCCTGACTTGAAATCAAGTGCTTATAACTTACCTAAAATATATGTGGAATGATGCTTCCCAACCACAAGGTTTTTTGTATAGTGTGTGCAATATGTACTTGAACCTAGAACTTCACATCAAATATAGAAAAGCATAGAATAGAATAGATAAACCCAAAAAAAATCTCTTGTATGAAATATATTCAAAATATAAAGTTATGCTCACTTACCACTTCAATGGGGAAACCTCAAAGAGAAAAGATCCAATTAAAATAACAAATCTCAAAAAAAATTATATAGCTTATGTTTCTATATATAGTTCTTTAATAGCCAACAACCTAACTATTTGAAGCCCTACTTTTAATAATGATCAACAACAAAAGGGACCTTATTCAATAATGATGGAATCTTTACACTAAGTCACTACCCACTAAATATCTAATGGGATTTGTGTCATTGTACATTGATAAAGTAGGGAAGTTTGCCACTTCCTTCCCATTTGGGGTTTTACCACATATATATGGTGTAATCTTTTCCTCTGTTGTTGTTTGATTATTTGTCACTTGTATTTATAGAAGATTAGACTAGTGAAATTCTGGTTGTTTTTACATTTTAGTAAATTTATTGTTGTATATTTATTCATATTTGTGAATAATCTAATATGGTGTCAAAGCAAGTTATTATGCTCTCTCTACTTTAATATTTTTTATTAAAAAAAATTACAAGCATCAAGTTCTTCACTTTTTTGGTGCCCTAATTCTCAAATAGATTTGGCATCGGATTTGGAAAACCATTGAAGATTTTGTATATATATGAGAATTTTTATACATTATTGAATTTTTGTTCAAAATCATAACTTTCACTATTAATTTATCATAATTTTTTCAAGTTTTTTTTTTCTTTCTTTAATTATGAAGTTGAAATCCATTGTATACTAAACTATTATCAATGATATATCCCTCTTGTCTCTTTTTATGTCATTTTTTGGTATTTTCCCTCTTGATGGATTTGACCTCTGCAAATCTACAAATTTATTGGAATAACATGCGAGAACTTGTTTTGCAAATAGTTAAGGTGTGTGCGCACGTGATTGGCCTTCACAGAAAGCATGTACCCACATGACTTATCTTCCCCAAAAGAGAGTAAACCCAAATCTAATAAATCCTGGTAATATACGAATCTAGTTGTCATCCATGCACTTTCTAGATTCAAACTAATCGCATATCCTGGACATAACATACATGGATCTAGTTGTCATCGGGCCTGCACCCTCTCTACAGAAACGCGGCAAATGAAATCTTGACTTGAAATCTTTCTGCTGCCAAAGGAAATTATGAACTCCATTCAGATTACTGTATCCGCGCAGAGTGTGCATTGTAGATATCGTTCAATAACGACAAACACATGGACAATTTCAGCGTCACACCCTGCTAACTTCACACACTCGTGTATTTACAGAGGTATATTTCAATCCTCGCCATTCAATAGCCTTCAGCGATCCCCATGCTGTGTCTCACGGCTTCGGCTTTGGTCATTGGCGTTTTTGTATCTTGAATTTTGTGTATTAATGATTCTTATTATGTCTCCTATTTATATTTTGATTTCTGCATTCAACCTTGAGGATTGATTTCTGCATTCAACCCTTGAGGACTGCAATCGAGAAGTAGTCCCTATATTGACAAACAAAACCAAGTTTGATTAAAAGCTTGAAGAAACATAAAACTTCAGAGTATGGAAGTACAAAATCATGTTCATTGTGGAAGAGATTGATCTAGAAGGCTACATCAAAGAAGAGGTTAAGGGGCCAGAGAGATGAAGCAAAGAACAAGCACAAAAGGACATGATCAAACCCATAAAGGCCATTTAATTCCTCAAGTATCATAAGAGAATACTCCAAAAGAAATGTTTTATGCTTTGAGAGGTCTATTTAAAGAAAAAAACATCAATAGAAAGAAATCAACTGAAGTGAGTGAAGATTCAAACGAGAGAAACCATGCACTCATACTTCATAGTGGTGGTTAAAAAATTAAAAATTTTCAAAACAATATATTGACCTTAATATTAAGAGTATAAGGGCTTATATTATATATTATATAAATACCCCAATATGGTGGGGACTTTTTTATTACAAACCAGCCATTTTGCACATGGGTTTCACGGAGGGAGCCTGGGGTTTTCGTGGTTTTTCGGAAGTGGCAGTTTTGGAGGAGATTTCGCGGAGGGAGGTTGAGCGCCTTGATCCCTGCTCGCGTGTGCTTGCTCCATGATGGGATAAGAACCGAGGATGGCTTGTTATCGCTTGCTGCTGGGAGAATATAATATGGGTTGAGATAATCTGCCTGTATGATCTTAATGCCGGCTGGAAAAAGAAAGAGGTGAGCTGGTCCAGATCTGGTTCAAGTTCATTCTATTATTGAGATAATACCAAAAGCAAAGATACACAGAACTAGATCTCAACCTAGTGGAAGGTATGTTGTAGATAATGGATTTGGAAGAGAAACTAGTTCTAGGCCATCAAGGTCAGATGGAAGCTCAAGCTATCGACCTGTAAGAGATGATGGTACTGAGCAAGGTGTTGGTGCTTGTAGTGCTATCAGTGGTAGAGGTGGATAAGGGATCATCAACAAGGCATAATTCCTAGGTCCTCGACATGAGGGCATCAACAACAACGTGGGTAATCGGGATCCACCACCGTGACAACTAAGCTAGAGACCTAAGCAGAGGGTATAGCATGGCATGGAGATAGCTGGCATGAGAAACTCCCGAATTCTGATCGCCTGAGATATGGTCTTCTGGAGGAGAATCATGAACAGGAAGGAGGAGATGTGGTTTACACGCATATTGATGTCTCTAAAATGGGGACCTTCGATAGGAATAAGTTGATAGATAAGTTTATCAAGTTTATTGAAGAAGAAAATGAGAAGTTGGTGCAAAAACTAAGGAAAATGATAGACATGTCTGTGTAGTAATGCTGCTGTGGGTTGTCTTCACTGTATAGTAGTTAGTACTTTGTGCGCTTTTGATACTTTTTTTTCCTCTTTTCTTTCTCTACCTTCTACTAAAGTTGAGCCGGTGATATGGTAGTTTTGAAGTCCACGGAAGACCCTACAAAGACATTTTTACATTAGAGAAATATATATCCATTATCCTGCAGTGATATGCAGTCTAAACAATCCATATATATTCTCTAATATATTTCAAAAAAAATTAATGTATAAGCAGCCTACTATTTGTGAGGAACGCTCTACAGATTGTGTATACACTTCCCATCTTGCTTTATTAAGTAGTTAGATCTTATTGGCTCGAATTTGAGTAATAAGAGTAGTTACATATCTAGAGATAGCTACTACTATTGTAGACAACCACTAATGAACAAAATTTGTGTTTTTTTGTAACATGCATAGTGTTTCCATTTCTACAATTCTATTTGGTCATTTCATTTGTTGTTATAACACATTGAATTCCGCAATTTAGTGCGTTGTCAACCTGATTGCTCCTAAACTTTGTGAATGGTTAGGATTCTGGTCCAAAAGTATAAGTTCAATTCTCAACCCACCTGAAAATGGTTCTACTTGAGAGTTCAATACCATGGAAACAAAAAATTAGGTAATTTCTAAGGTAAAATGAATGTGTCTCCTCTTCAACTTCACCCTCTAGTAATGTATGACATGTACCTCCTCGTCTACTTAGCTGCCCGGTTTGCACAAAACTATGTTTCATCCTGTCCGCAATTTTTTTTCATACTTTTCTGTGATGTTGACTTATCATGAAAGTCTCTAAGACATAGATTTCCTCCTATGGATACCATTATTTTGTATATATAATCATTGAGTCAAACTCACTTATAAAATTTAAACTTCCTTTAGGACCGACCTTCATTTGCCCCAAGTACCTATAGGTGGCTTCTTCTTATCAATCAAGTCATTGTTTATATATTTCATAAAATGCCACAAATTCCCCACCTATACAGGAGTTTCATTTAAGTGATTCACACTTAGATTTCTACATAAGAGGTCCAATTATAAATTTAATTAAATTCAAAGCCAAATTCTTGGAAAATTAGAAGAACCACCTTTGAGTAGTAAGTAATAACTATGCCCTTGTCCAACCTATGGAAAATTTCAAGTGATACTTGAAACAAAAATTTTAAGTTTTAGTATAAACTCATCACATGGATTTTGGATTGTTTTTCTTATCTCAAGTCTGTATAATTTGTTTTCAGGGTGGGTATCACCTTTCCTACAGTAGAAGTGAAATTCGAAAACCTTAAAGTGGAAGCTGGATGCTACGTCAAAGGAAGATATCTTCCAACACTTTGGAACACTACTAGAAATGTTGTGGAAGTAATTATATATGCCTTTTCTTCACCATGACAACATTAACAACCCGCAATGGCCAGTTTTTGCAAAGACCTCGACAAAAAATTTCTTGTCTTCTTGCATAAAAAAATTAAAAGATATTGAATAAATTTTGATAGACACTTATCTAATATGGAATGTTTTCTTTGTTTTGGTTTCAGGGTTTGCTCAAATTGTTCAATTTGTCTCCCACAAAGAGGGCGAGGTTGTCAATTTTGATCCCACAAAGAGGGCCAGGTTGTCAATTTTGAGAAACACAAGTAGCATTATCAATCCTTCCAAGTGAGAAGCATCCCCTACTCTAATATTTCATATTTAAATATTAATAATAACATTAATTAAAAAATCCATGGATAATTTTACATTTTGCATTTTGCAGGCTGTAGAAGAATTAATGTATAGGATGACACATGTCAAAAAATTCTTATCATGTTTTAATCCCATGTTGAAATTGATGCAGGATGACACTTTTGTTGGGTTCTCCTGGGTCAGGAAAGTCGACCTTGCTTCAAGCACTATCTGGGAATTTGGATCGGTCACTGAAGGTAAGTTTTATATCAGTTAATTTGTTGCTTCAATTCTGAACAATTGGAACTTCTCTTCATTATGTTGTTCGTGGTCTAAAATTGGATATTGAGCTCAGAGGGGAGGACATTTAAATAATATACCTAGGTACCCACTAAATTGGAAAAGTTTAGAGGCTCCCTTAGGGGGTTGTAGCAATAGGAAGGTTTAGTAAAATTCTATTTGTTCACTGGTGAGTTTGAACCCATCTTAAGCCCCGTACCACAATTCCATTCTAGCTGTAGCTTTCCAAACCCTCACAAGTTTCAAAGGACGAGGTTGGGTGCAAGTCTTAGGCAATTTTGACAGAATAGGTACCCCTCACAACTGGCACCTAAGTCTAAAGGTGTCCACTCTTTGTGTTGTAGTACCCCTGGGCATGTTTCTTGCACAGACCGTCCCCAAAAACGGACTGCTTGATACTTGGATTGTTCATTTGTTCACTGTTTTTGCAATTTGCTAACGGATTGTCTACTTCCGCAGATGGAGGGAAATGTCACATATAATGGATACAGTATTGATGAAATTGTTCCTCAAAAAACATCAGGCTATGTAAGTCCGTATGATGTACATATTGGAGAGACGACAGCAAGAGAAACACTTGTCAAGGAGTTGGCACTAGATATGGTGTGTAATTATTTGTAGTAAGTTTTGTTCATTTTCTCTGATCTTGAGAAATTTAATTTCATTGCACCACCAAAGTATGCAATTTTCGTGGACCATTGAATGATTCAACACATTATCTTTTCCATAAGTAGTTTATGTATGTGCAGAACTCCTTGTGGAACTTAGTGAACGGGAGAAACAAGCATGAATCCTTCCGGAGGCATATTTTGACACATTTGTAAAAGTAATAGACATGGTCCTTTAGTTCCATTCAATCAGAGCATTTAGTTTTATTGATTGTAAGATGGTATTAAGATCAATATTGTTTTTATGCAGACAATTTCAATTGAAGGTTTGAAAGGAAACCTTCAAGGAGACCCTATCTTAAAGGTAAAATTGACATAGTTGAATGTCCTTTAATTTAAAATTTTGATTTTTTTGGAGATATGAGTACCATGTGACACCAAAAATCACCAGCAATTGTGCACACATGTCTATTATATGTTTTGATTAGGATGTCATATTTCAAAAGGAGTATCCTGCTCTATTGGCTAATTTCATAAAGTTTGTATATTTTGGGCTTGGATATCTACGCAGACACCATAATTGGTGATGCCATGCAAAGAGGAATTTATGGTGGACAGAAGAAGAGAGTGACGACAGGTACAAATTGTTCACTTTCTCAATCATATCTCAACCATTTAGAGACAAGTTATTTCTATAGTAGCTATGGAAAACATCTTCTGCTATCATTTAGTCTGTAGTAACTGTATTTAAGACGGGGATGGTTCATACTATTGTATAACTTCAATAGGGCATGGCATGTTAAAAATGCACAACTATGTAAATATTTTTCATTGAACAGAACATTTCAAATTTGGGTATGCTTGAACAACCACCCAGAATTTTCGAGTAACCAAAACTACTACAAGTGCTCATATTTTAGCACATTAGCTTCTAAATTTCAAATTTTACATTTATCAGAGATTATAGGTAATCCACATTAATATTTGCAGGTGAAATGGTTTTAAGTCCAGTAAAGGTTCTATTTATGGATGAAATTTCGACGGGTTTAGATAGCTCAATAACCTTTCAGATTGTCAAGTGTTTTCAACAATTTGCACATATAATGGAAGGGACAATTCTGATGTCACTTCTTCAGCCTGCACCAAAGACTTTTGACCTCTTTGATGATGTTATTTTACGGTCAAAAGGGAAAATACTGCATCAAGGGCCTAAGGAACACACACTTGAGTTCTTCAGGAGATGTGGTTTCAAATGTCCAGAGCGAAAAACCATTGCAGATTTTTTGCAGGACGTATAAAAATTCTGGTATCCTCGTCACTGCTGTTATTTCTACTCAGTGAGATAATTCATCTGATTTTAGTTTATCTATTTGTGTTCCATGTTGTATCTGATAGCCAAAACCGAGCCCACTAAACTTGGGTTTAGCGCTCAGTCAATTTTTAAAAGAAAATAATTTCACTTTTTTAACTTCGCCTGATTTGACCACCTTTTTACTGCGACCAACTTTTTTACTGCGACCAAGCTAGTTGGTGCGACCAAGTTGATGCGATCAAATTTGGTGCGATCAACTTATCTGCGATCAAGTTGATGCCATCAACTTATCTACGATTTGCGATCAAGTTGATCCCTGCGATCAACTTATCTGCAGTGCGATCACTGCGATCAAGTTGATGCCTGATGCGATCAACTTATCTGAGATCAAGTTGATGCGGCGGTCAAGTTGATGTGTGCGATCAACTTCTTTTGTGATCAAGTTGATGCCTCATGCGATCAACTTCTCTGCGATCAAGTTTGGTGCTTGATGTGACTAGATTGATAGAATATTATTCTTAGTCTAAAGACTTAAGAATTTTACAAATATTTTTCACCTGTGCGTAAGATGAAGTAAAATGACCACATTTACAAATCCAAATAACTTATGGAAAACATATGCCCAAATATGTAGGAATATTTGAGCGGAACAAAGTGCGGTAAAACCTCGAACTTTCACGCGGTGAGATTTTTATGGGTTCTTGTTCTTTTACTTATCAGTAATAGTAAAAGACATTTACAGAAGTAAATCTGGAAACATGAGCGGCCAAATAATCATGAATTCAACCACAAACTATTTCATATATTAACTATGCGGAAATACAAAGTAATACAAACTTGTCTGTTACAAACTCGTCCGTCTACAGAGCTTCAGCTCTTCGGCTAAATCAAATGCACAGAAGCTTGAGCTTCGACTTCACTTTCTCACCCTGAGTTCCTCTGTTCTTGTGTTCGTGTTCTCTTTCTCTGTTCTGTTCGTGTGTAAACTAATTTACAATATGCATCTTCTATTTATAGACAACCTGAAGATTACTACAGCATGGCTGACTTACTTGCCGACTTACTTTGCATTAAACACTCCAATAACTATCTAGCTAACAACTTAACTTCTGAAATAAATTCGACTGAGTTACGCTGCCTACATGTGGACTTTTCCTTCTTGTCAGACTGACAGACAAGATCGTGGCTTCTACAGACTCTGACAGAGTCGGCTGGAGATCAAATATAGATCTGCGAATTAATTACATTTTCCAACACTCCCCCTTAATTATGAGCAGATGGGGATTTTTAAAATAAAATTTACAAAATGTTACAGAGCTTAGACATGCTCTGTTTATGACAGAGTTCACTGTGGAGAACTTGTCATTCCAAGATAACTACGCAGATTCTGGAATGTGTCCTTTGCCAATGGCTTTGTGAAGATGTCAGCAAG
>LPNX011054952.1:63464-75257 GCA_001517045.1 Pseudotsuga menziesii | reverse complement strand
CCATCTCTCTTCCTCTGTTCTCTCAAGGCATCTTTCTGAGCCTGTGTGAGATTGTTATATGCTGTCATGTCTGCTGGTTCTGCATAACCATGCTGAACTATCTCCCGGACATCTTGTCCTCTGAATAAAGCCTTCATTGTTAAAGACCAATATTCATAATTCTTTCCTGTAAAACTTGGAGGTTGTAATGAACCGGAAGTGGAAGCCATTTTTAATTTTTAATTAACTTTCCGTAGAAAATTAATTTCCACTTTTTAAGACAAGATTTCTTTCCTAAAATCTTGGGCTGTTATAAACCTTTCTCTGATACAATACCAAGCTCTGATACCAGATAGCCAAAACCGAGCCCACTAAACTTGGGTTTAGCGCTCAGTCAATTTTTAAAAGAAAATAATTTCACTTTTTTAACTTCGCCTGATTTGACCACCTTTTTACTGCGACCAACTTTTTTACTGCGACCAAGCTAGTTGGTGCGACCAAGTTGATGCGATCAAATTTGGTGCGATCAACTTATCTGCGATCAAGTTGATGCCATCAACTTATCTGCGATTTGCGATCAAGTTGATCCCTGCGATCAACTTATCTGCGGTGCGATCACTGCGATCAAGTTGATGCCTGATGCGATCAACTTATCTGAGATCAAGTTGATGCGGCAGTCAAGTTGATGTGTGCGATCAACTTCTTTTGTGATCAAGTTGATGCCTCATGCGATCAACTTCTCTGCGATCAAGTTTGGTGCTTGATGCGACTAGATTGATAGAATATTATTCTTAGTCTAAAGACTTAAGAATTTTACAAATATTTTTCACCTGTGCGTAAGATGAAGTAAAATGACCACATTTACAAATCCAAATAACTTATGGAAAACATATGCCCAAATATGTAGGAATATTTGAGCGGAACAAAGTGCGGTAGAACCTGGAACTTTCACGCGGTGAGATTTTTATGGGTTCTTGTTCTTTTACTTATCAGTAATAGTAAAAGACATTTACAGAAGTAAATCTGGAAACATGAGCGGCCAAATAATCATGAATTCAACCACAAACTATTTCATATATTAACTATGCGGAAATACAAAGTAATACAAACTTGTCTGTTACAAACTCGTCCATCTATAGAGCTTCAGCTCTTCGGCTAAATCAAATGCACAGAAGCTTGAGCTTCGACTTCACTTTCTCACCCTGAGTTCCTCTGTTCTTGTGTTCGTGTTCTCTTTATCTGTTCTGTTCGTGTGTAAACTAATTTACAATATGCATCTTCTATTTATAGACAACCTGAAGATTACTACAGCATGGATGACTTACTTGCCGACTTACTTTGCATTAAACACTGCAATAACTATCTAGCTAACAACTTAACTTCTGAAATAAATTCGACTGAGTTACGCTGCCTACATGTGGACTTTTCCTTCTTGTCAGACTGACAGACAAGATCGTGGCTTCTACAGACTCTGACAGAGTCGGCTGGAGATCAAATATAGATCTGCGAATTAATTACATTTTCCAACAGTATCCTAGAAGGACCAAGAACATTACTGGATTGATGATACCGAAAGGCCTTTTCAATATGTTTTTGTGATCAGTTTGAAGACAAATTCCAACAGTTTTATGTAGGGAAAAACCTTGTATATGAGCTTTCAACACCTTACGATAAGTTTGCAAGTCATAAAGATGGACTATCCTTCATTAGATATTCGAAAAGCAAATTTTAGCTATTAAAAGCATGTTTCGATCGTGAACGGTTACTCATGAAGCATAACTCATTCCTTTTTATCTTAATGTTCGTGCAGGTAACTTCGATGGATAGAATTCTTATATAAGTTTTCTAGAAAATAAATTAAGATTATAACCATATGTTCTCGTCAATTTTTACAGATGGTTTTGATGGTGTAAATTACAATGTCGGTTTTCATTCGGACAAAAATGAAAATCGATATATTGCGTGGTGATTACTATTTGAGTGCTCTTTTCATGTTACATACGGAATGAGAGAGGACATGCTTCATTGGTTGAGTTTTTATAACCAAAATAATATTATTTATTTGAGAAGGCTTGCAGAGTTTTGATACAGTTTAGTTGTTTAATAAATGTTCCAAAATTGGGGTAAGTTGGGGTTATCCTCTCTACTTAGTAACAAGAGAAGCGTAGGTTAACTTAACAACTAATTGCACTGAAAATGGATTTGTAGAATGCTAATCCAAACAGTATCTCGGATGATGAAGTTAAAAGTAGAATGACCAACAGTTCCCATAGTAGTAATATAGCATCAGTTGCTTTTTGATAGCAAGGCGAGATGTGTTTTGTTTGAAAAAATATTGCAATATACAATTCAAGATCCTATAGCTTCCCTAACTCAAAAGTTTGAAAAGGTTACGATCGATTTATTCAAACTCAAATTGTCCTTTGAATAAAATAAATAGCTAGGAAAATGATATAGGGAATTAGAATAACTTCCCTCCCGGGTACCAACCAAATACACATCAAACTATAGGTAATCAAGGATGGAATAGAAATAGGGATTCCCCCAAGAAGAATCTCGTTCACAACCTAATGCTCCTAAGCCATCAAGAAAACCATGAAGTAGACCTATACTTCCTTTGAGTACCAACCGAGTAACTAGCTCATCTTCATTGAATAAAAATGCTACAAATGAGGAGTTACAATTGAATATCAATGTGGGAAATGTTCTGGCAAAAGTAGCAGTCCCAGTTCCTCTTTACAAACTAGTTAATATTCCCTTGCAAATGGATAACGTGAAGAAATTTCTAAAACTAGAAGAAATGAAAAAAGACCCACATGTTTTGTTGCATGTTGGAAAATATGATATATCTCTTGTAAACCTGCCCTGTTTTTATCATTGAAATTTGGTCTTAAAAAAGAATTGAAAATCATATTAGAGGGCCGATTTGGCTGGGGTGGAAAATGTTAGATTAGTAAGTAATTGAATTTCTTGGATTTGTCTTGATTTTAACCATTCATGTTTACACTCCATTTTAACATATATCTAAGGGTTAAAGCTTTCTGTTGTTATAGATCTATTAGCTATTTGAAAAGACACATTTTTTGCAGGTTTTATAACAGTAATTGAATTAATAATTTAGATCTGCAATTTGACGGAATTTACACATACATTAATTAACATTCGAACCCTAACTCTGCACTAAAAAAGAACATTGAAAATAGTTCTGAATTTTAGTATTTAACATCAACTTGATTTACAACAAGAAATCATTTATATTTTATGTAGCAACCTAAATCTCTCTGAAATTACATCTATCTTTACAACTTAGTTTCTCTTATGGAGGCCCTCCATGTGTTGGATTAAACCCAAAATGAGGGAAGTAGTTTCTTTGGTGACAATGATAACTATTATGAGTTACACTTAAGCTTAGAACCTAGTGAGGACTTTGCACTTAAGGGTGCTCATTTGAGTGATAACAGGAATTTTCAAATTACTTTCTAACATTCCAAATTTATCAGTATGTTTAAACTTTAAAACCTAAATAATGCAAAACATTGTCCTCAGGAACATATGAATCTTTCAAATGTTTTACTGTTTTTAGTGGCTATCATGAACATTTGTAGTATTCACATACTCATTTAACTTTTTATTCCATTTATTCTTCTATCACATGAAACTTGGATCTCATGCAAATGCCACATAATACAAGTAAAAATTGGCATACACAAAAGATGGTCTAGGTGAGATTCTTTTTGATATCCAACTAGTTTATACAAATAATTTTTTTATGATACCTTAAATTGAATTATGAACATGATGCAGGATTACTCTTTTGCTAGGACCACCGAGATGTGGAAAGGAAGTCTTCCTCCTGGCTCTTGCAGGAAAATTGGACCCTGCATTGAAGGTCATTGCTTGAAAATTTGCATGCTTTGTAGTGATGGTTTTGGTTGTAGACTATTATTATTTTAGGATGTTGAATGGTTATATTCATCCATATATAAACTTTGGATTTGATTCAAATACTTACCAATATTTAATGCATATCAGGACAGGTGAGGGTAAATACCTTATACAATGGATTCCAGCTCAACGAGTTTACCCCCAGATGACATCAACTTATATCATCCAACATGATCTGCTTTTTGCACAGATGACAGTTAGGGAAACATTTGATTTCCTAGCCTGTTGCCAAGGAGTGGGTAACAGTTATGGTGTATAATTTTCCATAGATGACTTTCCATTTGAATTCCTCTTTTCTTATCATATTTTAATCTATTGCTTTTATCTTATATGATCCATTTTGAGCTGAGACTTTATTCTATGGAAGGTCTAACAACTAAATTTTTGGCCATGTGTAGATATTCAGTTTGAAATAATAGAAAGAGAAAAAGAAGTTGGCATTCTTCTAGAGGCAAATATAGACATGTATATGAAGGTGAGTTACCTAGAACTGTTGTATTTCAGCTTAACGAAGGATGTGAAAGGAAATGTACATGATTGTTCTTCTTTTTTCAAAAAAATGATTTGATCTTCCCATTACTAAATTGTTATTTACAAATATGGATTTTTACCAAATCAGTTAAGCCGCAAGGGTTGCACCACAGGCATCGGCACTAGCAAAAGGCAATAAATTCCATTAAAATCTACGAAATTCCCCTAGATCAGTTAAGTACAAAATCGCAATCCATAATAAGCATGCCAGAAAGGCTGCATGATCATGATAAGCAACAATAAATATTGAACTACAATTGGGATTAGGCCATAAATTCCATGAAAGTCTACAAAATTTCCCTAGATCAGCTAAGTATAAAATATCACTACTCAATTAGCATTAAAAACTAAGCATGCCATGAATGCTGCATGATCATTATAAGCACCAATAGGCTCGAGTTTGACAGGTTATCCTTGTCACTCTCTAGTGGCCTACCTATCCCTCATTCTGCAGTTCAAGTTGAGGGACATCAATTTTCCAGCCATCATTCTCCTGCTTCTTTTAATATTCTAAGATTGGAAAAGTAATTGTAGGAACTTTATCATTTAACGTCCATGCTGGAGGACTGAATGACGAGCTGAGACGACATTTTGTTCACTCTATTACAACTTGGCCAACACGATCTTTGGATTTTCTACCACATCGTTCAGACTATTGAGATATGGCAATCGGAGAAGGAGAGGCATATAGAGGCACTTGGCTCATAGTGCATGGTGCATCTACCTAGTGGTTATGTATAAAATTAACTGCATCATTTTTCCTTTTGTAAGTTCAATTATTCACATGTTCCCCGGTTTGTTTCGAGGCAACTGCAATTGAGGGTTTGAAAGGAAGTCTTCAAACAAATTATATATTGGAGGTAAATAAACATTGCCCCCAATGTTTAATTTTCATGCTTAAGCTCCATTCACGGAGAATCAACAATATGTGTTATTCTAGATATTAAATTCATGGTATTTAGACAGTTTTTAATCATGTATGATAGAAATATTTGCACTGTCATGCATATTAAATGCTTTATCTATTGTGGTGTTCTTCTCTGCAATGTTCCAATTCTTATGTTTCACTGCCGGTGTGTTACTCGTGTAGATCCTTGGTATGAATATTTGTGAAGACATGATAATAGGTGATGCCATGACACATGGAATTTCTGGTGGGAAGAGAAAAAGAGTAACAACTGGTAATGACTAAGATTGTATCTCTACATCAATCTTTTGGATTTTGGTTTTGCTTAATTTTGAATAAGAGTAAATTGTATCCATTATGTATGCAGGGGAAATGATCCTCTCTCCAATGAAAACTCTTTTAATGGATGAGATATCCACTGGATTGGACAACTCTACTACTTTTTAGGTCGTAAAATGTCTTCAATAGGTTGCACACATCAAGCAAGCTACAATAGTCACGTCACTTCTTTATCCAACACTGGAGACTTGTAATCTCTTTTATGATGCCATCATAATGTCAGAAGGACATATAGCTTACCATGGGCCTCGTGATCATGTTCTTGATTTTTTTGAGTATTGTGGATTCATGTGTCCGGAGCATAAGGACATTGCAGAATTTCTACAGGAGGTGAATATATAGCTATCTCCATGCTATGGTTTATAACTTTGAATGAGATTAAATGTCTCATAGATTTTAAATAAACATGGTGCAGGTTACCTCTAGAAAGAATGAAGAACTGTATTGGGAAGGCAAGGGAAATCCTTATAGATACATTTCAACAGAGTAGTTTTCTCATAAATTCAAATAGTTTTCAAATAGTTTCATGTTGTCCAGAAGTTGACAAAACAACTTTCTTAACCTTTAGATAAGTTGAAAGGCCACAAAGCAGCCCTATGTTTCACCAAATACTCACTTACAAAATAGAAGTTGTTCAAATCATGGTTTGATCGGGAGTGGCTGCTTTTTAAGAGAAACCCATTTTTTTATATCTTCAAGGCAACATAGGTATTTCATCTTGTCCTGATTATTTAAGTGATTGCCAAAGAAGTATAACATTTAACTAACTCAAGTATGCCTTAAACCTTCATGACAAATTGTTATAGTTGCAATTATTGTAAGGTCACTATTCTATCGGAAACACATGCAATTCAACCTTAAGCATGGAAATTATTATCTTTGTTCTCTTTTCTTTGCACTCATGATGATGACATTCCTTGTCCTTCCAGAGATACCAATTAAACGACTTCCAATGTTCTTCAAACAAGGGGACCTTTACTTCTACCCATCATGGGTGTACACTCTTCCAAGAATTCTTCTTAAGATTCCACAATCCTTGTTCGATGCGCTTATTTGGACCTCAATTACTTATTATGGGATTGGATACTCCCCTGAAGCTGGCAGGTCTGTATTTCCTATTCCGTTTTACTAAAAATATTTCCTCATTCTACCCTTTCTCTCTTTCCTATTTAGTTTAACTACTAGGAATATTTCCTCATTATACCCTTTTTGTAGATGCCATAAACTATTTTAACAATAAAGTAAAACTAAGTTGCATTTGAGTATTTGCGTGTTCCTCTCCTTGTTGCACTGACATGGAAATAGGTCTGCATTTCCAAAATAGGTACTACATGGAGGTGTGACCCCCAAAATGTTTGGAAATGGGAAAGCACATAAGTGAAAAAATACTAAAATATAAATATTTTCTATATTCTTTTAAATAGTACATGTTAAATTTTAATATGCTTAGCTAAGACATGAGTACTTCATTTCATTTTCATAACAAAAGCATATAAACAGGATCACTGAAAGATAGACAAGCACAACCATACAAAAGGAACACAAAGATTTATCCTAGGAAAACCTTAAAGGGAAAAACCCAGCAAAAGCTTCCTCAATATAGATGCCCAAAAAGATAAAAGATAAAAGATAAAACAAGCAAGGAGATCAAAGCTTGATCCTCCTCCTTCTCCAGCTACTTCTCTTCTCCACTAATGCGCTACACAAGTGAGAGTGTGTGTTCCAAATGAGGAGCACTACACCTCTATTTATATTCATCCATTCACTTAATTTAACTCATCTGTCATGTAAGTTCGAGTTAATCATGTAGGCCCGAGTTACACATGTAGGCTCAGGTAACCACACTGGGGTGCTAATGACCCACCTTTACAATTAGAGGGGACTGCCTCATGACTCTTATTAGTTCTTCTGATTAGGAGCATCAGGGTACAAATTAATACAAGTGGTTCTCCCGGTAGGACAATCAGGGACCACAAAGACATACATATAGAATATTCTTCGAAGTTACAATATTTCAACACTCCCCATTAACGAGAAGGGTATTATATAACAACATCAACAACAACAATAATAGGAGAGAGATAGAGGACATCATCAACATCATCTGGGTGATACATCTATAAATCATTGGAATCTTTTCAACATCATGTATCCTTCATATTCAATCTTTAGTCTTCAACATCATCAGTACTTTGACCGCTTTGATCAGCAGCGTCTTGACTCTTCAATCAACAGCAACATCTTCAACACTTTGACCTTTTGATCAAAGACATCTTCAGCACTTTGACCTTTCGATCAGCAACATCATCTTCAACACTTTGACCTTTCGATTAGCAACATCATCTTCAACACTTTGACCTTTCGATTAGCAACATCATCTTCAACACTTTGACCTTTAGATCAGCAACATCTTCTTCAGTGCTTTGGCCTTTCGATCAGCAACATCATCTTCAACACTTTGAACTTTCAATTAGCAACATCATATTCAACACTTTGACCTTTAGATCAGCAACATCTTCTTCAGCACTTTGGCCTTTCGATCAGAAACAACATCATCATCATACTCTGATCTTTCAATCAGACTCATCATTATCATCAGCCTCTAATCTTTCGATCAGAACCATCATCGACCGAACATAATCATACTCTAACATCAACTCATCATCATATTCTGATCTTTCGATCAGTATGTCATCATTATCATACTTTGATAATACGGCATCATCATCATCAGGATCTCATCATCATCACATTCTGATATTTCGATCAGAAACATCATGATCATCATCGCATTCTAATATTTCAATCAAAAAACATCATCATCATCAGCAACATCATAATCATAAGCAACTTCTGATCTTCCGATCAGAAAATATCATCATCATCATATTCTGATCTTTCGATCAAAGAACATCATCATCAGCAACTTATGATCTTTCGATCAGAAAAACATCATCATCATCATATTCTGATCTTTTGATCAGAGAACATCATCATCATAAGCAACTTCTGATCTTTCGATCAGAGAACATCATCATCATCAGCAACATCTGATCTTTCAATTAGAAACATCATCATCATCATAAAAACATCAACATCATCAAAACATCAACATGATCCTTCCTTTCATAATTACACGATTTAGGTCTTTACGGAGTTACCAATGATCCTTCCTTTCGGAATTACGGGATTTAGGTCTTTACGGAGGTACTAACGATCCTTCCTTTCGGAATTACGGGATTTAGGTATTTACGGAGTTACTAACGATCCTTCCTTTCGGAATTATGGGATCAACAAATTTGTGGAACTCAGACAATCCTTCCTATTGGAATTACAGGATCAACACACCTGTGGAACTTAGACAATCCTTCCTATTGGAATTACAGGATCAACACACCTGTGGAACTCAGACAATCCTTCCTTTTGGAATTACGGGATCAATTCAATGATCCTTCCTTTCAGAATTACGGGACTTAGGTCTTTACGGAGTTACTAACGATCCTTCCTTTTGGAATTACAGGATTTAGGTCTTTACGGAGTTACTAATGATCCTTCCTTTCGGAATTACGGGATCAATTCAATGATCCTTCCTTTCGGAATTGCGGGATTTAGGTCTTTATGGAGTTACTAATGATCCTTCCTTTCGGAATTACGGGATCAACATAGATATGGAACTCAGACAATCCTTCCTCTAGGAATTACAGGATCAACACACATTCTCAAGTACCAAAGTCACCGGATCCATTCTGAATTGAAGTTCAAGGATGATACAATCCTACCACATTTACGGGGACCGAGATATCCAGATACATTTTGAACCGAGGTTCAGGGATGATGCAATCCACCACTTTCACAGGGGCCGAGATCTTCAGATACATTTTGAACCGAGGTTCAAGGATGATGCAATCCACCACTTTCATGGGGGCTGAGACCTCCGGATACATTTTGAACCAAAGTTCAGGGATGATGTAATCCTACCACTTTCATGGGGGCTAAGACCTCTAGATACATTTCGAACCGAGGTTCAAGGATGATGCGATCCACCACTTTCACAGGGCTGAGACCTCTGGATACATTTTTAACTGAAGTTCAGGGATGATGCAATCCTACCACATTAACAGGGGCCGAGACCTCTGGATACATTCTGAACCGAAGTTCAAGGATGATGCAATCCCACCACATTCACGGGGACCGAGGTCACCAGATCACTTTTGGATAGATGTCCTAGGATGATACAATCCCTCTTCATTCTCAAAGACTGAGGTCTCTGGGTCACTTTTGGGCAAGTGCCCAGGGATGATACAATCCCACTGCAACATCACTACTCCCCCTTTTGAGGAAGGTCTTTCTGAACCACGCCAAGCTTGTCTCTAAAGTGTTCAATATTTACCCGAGACAGAGGCTTTGTCAGAGCATCATCATCTAAATCATCTTCATCTACATCTTCGGTATGTTAATACTGAACTATCACCATCTGTGTCTCCAATATGTGAGTACTGAAAGCATCATTAGGTCACCATCATCTGCATCTACAGTATGTAAATACTGAAACATCATCTATATCTTCAGTATGGGAATACTGAAATCATCATCATCTCTATATTCAGTATAGAAATACTGAATCACCATCATCTATATCTACAGTATGTAAATATTGAAACATCATCATCTGCATCTTTATCTTGAATGTAGAAATACTGTATTTCTATGTGTTACGACGGAAAATAGGGTTCTCTGTTATCACAACTCTCGTTATCACATAGAATCAATGTAGTATCCATCTTCAGTTCAAAGAGACCTGATATAAGCTTCCAAAGCCATATGGCTTCACAAATTAGTAGAGAAATTTGCTATGTATTCTGCTTCACCCATTCTATGAGAAACACTGGACTGTTTCCTGCTAAACCATGAACTCATAGCAAACCCCAAACAAAAGCATATACCTAATGTGCTTTTCCTATCTGAGATACTTCCAGCCCAATCTGCATCTATGTAGCCATACAATCTATACTCATGGCTACCATCATAATATAAACCAAAGTCTATAGTCCCTTTCAGATATCTCATCACATGCTTTGCAGTTACTAGGTGAACCCGTCTTGGTTGAACAAGATATTGAATTAACGTGTCCATAGCAAAACAAATGTCTGGTCTGGTATTTGTTAAGTACATCAATGACCCAATGATCTATTCGTAATGAGTCATATCCACTAACTCTTATGAGTCATCAGATAACAGCTTCAGGTTGGAGTCCATGGGTGTGGCCATGACTTTGCATTCCAACATATTGAATCTCTTCAATATCTCTACCGCATAATTTCCCTGGTTGAGAAATATTTCTTCTAAACTTTTCCATACTTCCAGACCTAGGAAATAATGCATCAACCCAAGGTCTTTCATCTCAAATTATTTTGTTAGTTTCTTCTTGCTTTCCATGATCTGTTTCTCATTTCCTGTCAAGGATAAGTCATCCACATATAATAACAGGATGACAAGTTCATCTTCTACAATCTTGAGATAAATGTTAGGATCAGCTTTATTCTTGGTAAATCCCATGCTCGACAAGAAACTATCTATTTTTCCATACCAAGATCTGGGAGCTTGCTTTAGGCCATAGAGGGCCTTCTTCAACTTACATACGTGATTTCATCTGGCTTCAACTTCAAATCCTCATGACTATTCGATGTAAAACTCTTTCTCAATCATACCATTAAGGAAGTCTTGTCTTTAATTCACCATGGAAGAAACTACCATGATAGTTCTGAAGGAAGTGTACCTTACTTCCTGGAGTAAGTGTCTCTTCAGAATTAATTCCCTTTTTCTGAAAGAAACTTCTGGCCACAAATCTTGCTTTATACTTCTCGATACTTCCGTCAGCTGCATGCTCTATTTTGTATATCCATTTGGAGGATACAATACTCTTTCCTTCTGGTTTGGGAACTATATCCCATACATCATTCTAGTATTATTTCATCATAACATATTCCATGAGTTCGTCTTGTCAGATCATCAACATATCCTAGTCTTTTTCATTCAACTTTGAAGGTTGGAACCCACTTTACTCTTGCTAAAGTTTCGATCCATCAAGAAGT
>LPNX011054952.1:49535-63197 GCA_001517045.1 Pseudotsuga menziesii | reverse complement strand
CCTTCTTTTCTTGTAGGAGGTTGTATAGGACCTTTCCTACAATTCAAATGCACCAGTTGCATGGTTATAACTATTTCATAAAACATATGCATAACGACAAATTATTATGCATCATGCAACTATTTAGCCAATACAACATTCATCCATATTTTACAGAAACTTTCTAGATACCTTCCATCTCTACCATGACATCATTGAGATTGTGCACTAATCTAATATGTCAGCAAAGAGGTTTGATAAGTAGCACTGGAGAGATGTATAGCACCATGAGCTACTTACCCATCACATGCATATTAGTAGTATTAATGTAAACAATCTATCATGCATAACACATCAACTGAATACAATCAAATGCATAACAATATCATGAAATGGAAATTGAATGCTTATATTTTATTTGTTTCGTGGGTAGACTCCATCTTGATCATGAAATCATCATTTCTTATCCAAATGATAAGATGAATAAGAGGTTCTTCAAGAATTGAGTTTTCAATATTCCTCATCGCTTGAGGGATCTTCTTTGAATGGTGAGAGCTTGATCTTCAATTGCTCCCATCTTCTTCTTCTCTTCTTATTAGTCGAGCTGAAAGTAATCACTTACTTCTGGCATACATTATTCACATGAATGAATCCCATAATATTGGGAGGCCATTCAAGGTGGTTATCACCACTTCTGCATACTTCTTCTTCTACCACTTCAAGTTGTTCTGCATTCTGGATCTTCACGTTCTTCAACTATATTCTCAAATCCATCTTCTCATTTAAGTTCTTATCTTCAAATAGCTTGATCAAGGAATCAAACATCTTCAGTTTCTTTAGGGAAGACACTTGTGGTATAATTTGATTCGTGATTGAATCAACAATTATCTTCTTGGCCTTAATCAAGTTCTTCTTGTGTAAGTCTTTGAGGCTCATCTCCCTCTAGAATTGGAACATATCTACTCATGTAGGTGTCCAATTAATTTTCTTCGGAGAGATCAAATACTTCCATGCTTGGAAGTTTTCAACTTCACCAAGCTTATCATCAAGCTGATGTGATAGATCATTTTGAAATGAGAACCTCAAATGCAAATAGCAAAAGATTAGATCTTACCGATTTGAGGTGTTCGTCCTGCTTCTGGAGCTGGCTGATCTAGGGTTTGTCAGAGAAACCCTAATTTTCAAAAATTGGAATATTTCAGATCTTATTGGATAGAAATATAGATCTCTTCAAATGGAGCTATCCAATGTACTCCTTTTCTGAAAACAGTGGAGGGAAGCTCCCGGAACAGGAAGCCCTAGTTTTCCAATTTCTTCTACAGAAATTCCTATTACTGTTTCTATGATATCTCCAAAATTAATGCTCCTCTATGTATTAAATTTTGCAATGAGGTAACCTCACATGTATTTGATCTAATAGCACATGTTTCATCAGAATTGGTTTCACCAATTTGAATGTATGATCATTTTCCCAAGGTGACTTGTTACAGGACTGTTCAGAATAGTGCAGTTGTACGGCATGCCGTGTGTCACTGGTTCATCTTCAGGTTCTGGAATTTTTATCAAAGAAATTACAGGCCTTTCAATTTCTGGAAAATCTTCAGGAATTCCATTTGGACCTCTATATCCCATGCTACAGCAATTCTCCCCAGGTGTCCTGTTTAGGGATGAATTCTGGAAGAGGCTGGAACCCTAACTTGGAGGGATCATATCTCCCAGAATATAGCGAATCTTAGGCTGAAGTTTGGATACAATGTAAATTAGGATTTTATATCCTGCCTCTACAATTTGAAACTCCTGATTCCTCACCAATATTAGGATATAGTGAATGTACCAAAACTTAGCAGTTTTAGTATTTAGGGTTTTTCTAGATTGGGGTCAAACTAGGGTTTGACTTTCCCAGAGTTTCACCCAACCAAATTTCTTGATATAGGTCTCTAAACTTCTATTTTGATGAGGAGAAGAATCCTATGCTAGGCTCACTCAAAAATTCTTCTTCTGTAGAAAGCCCTAATTTTCTGCACCAAAACTGAAAATGCTCGAAATCGAATTCTACTTCGACAGAAAGATGCACCCTTCAATGGAGAGTCAGTCTAGCCTTCTTTTGCTAATCGATCATGGATAGAGACCCCCCAAAAAAAGAATCCATAGATTCTTTAGCTGCATAATGTCTTCTTTCAGGGTGGCTCTGATACCATGTTAAATTTTCATATGCTTAGCTAAGACATGAGTACTTCATTTCATTTTCATAACAAAAGCATATAAACAGGATCACTGAAATATAGACAAGCACAACCATACAAAAGGAACACAAAGATTTATCCTGGGAAAACCCTAAAAGGAAAAACCCATCAAAAGATTCCTTAATATAGATGCCCAAAAATATAAAAGATAAAAGATAAAACCAACAACGAGATCAAAGCCTGATCCTCCTCCTTCTCCAGCTACTTCTCTTCTCCACTAATGTGCTACACAAGTGAGAGTGTGTGTTCCAAATGAGGAGCACTAAACCTATATTTATATTCATCCGTTCACTTCAGTTAACTCATCTGTCATGTAGGCTTGAATTAATCATGTAGGCTCGAGTTACACATGTAGGCTCGAGTAACCACACTGGGGTGCTAATGACCCACCTTTACAATTAGAGGGGACTGCCTCATGACTCTTATTAGTTATTCCGATTAGGAGCATCGGGGTACAAAGTAATACAATTGGTTGTCTCAGTAGGACCATCGGGGACCACAAATAAATACATATAGAATATTCCTCGAAGTTACAATATTTCAACAGTACATTATCTTGAAAATTGGATTGAAATGGTAGACATAAATGACAATTTAGTAGGAATGGTATGAATATTATTTCATTATTTATAAGGGTTAATTCATCAATGGGAAGCATATAGATATCAATTGGTTGGAAGTTGGAACTTGGCACCATCAAGCAGCGTATTTCCCTTGTAGGCTTCAAACAAAAAATGACCAGATTCCTAGCTCATTGGAAGAAGGAAGAAGGGGTGCAGGGTATTGTTTTGAATATAGGATGGGATGCTGGAAAAACCGTTAAAATTTTTTGATACTTAAAAAAACACCCTTGCTTCTGTCTCTCCTTGCGAAGTTTAGTGGATCTGATTCCATCACATAATGTCTACAGATGGGGTCCTACTTTAACCTTTAATGTTAAAATTGAAAAAGATGAAAGTAAAATATAAATAAAAGAAAATGTCAACATTCAAATAAATAAAAGTAACTAAAGAACTAAGATTAAAAGTTTATGACAATTCCCAAAAGAAGGACAATTTATTCTTCTATGTCTGTTTTCTTGGGCTCCTGATGAACCTTTTAAGTGAGTTCTTGGGCCTGAAACACATCATTTCTAGGCAAAACTCTACTTGAAACGTGGGCCTAGGTTTTGGGCCACATTAGAAAATCACAAAATGGCCATCAAAATGTTTTAGGGAGCTTCAAAACATGTTTCTACAATTCAAAATGTTTGTTCATGGAAATGGAGGGAGACAAAGATAGATTTAGAAGTGGAAAAGAAACAATAGATGCCAATGTCATCATCTATCATTGTGCAGGAATAGATGAAAAACCTAATAATGTCATCTCAGAAGTACCAATGTTTGAGAGGGTTTGACTTGTTGAACTTGGTGGAGCCTGGGAGTGGGTCGATAAAAAGTATCCTAACACTAGAGGCCAAAGAGTAGAAACTAGTGATGGATAGAGAAGTTCTACTAGTTTGGCAATACAAAGTTCATTTTTTGGAAAAGAGATAAATTAGTTGTTTCACAAGATGATTCATTGGTAGTTGAGTTAAGAAGCTTAAATAGAGGGCTAGTTTATCTCTGGAAAAAATAAATTCTTTGTGTTGGAATTGGCAGTGATGTCATCAATTGATTTATGATATATCTTGTTGTCTTTGAACCTTACTCTAAAGCAGAGTAAATTGTGGTTTTTTCATATGCATTTTTCCTCCAATTAAAATATTTTTATTTATTTTCCCCGTGGTGATCACTATTGTATCTCAAATGGGAATTTAGAAGTATCTTGTCTATTTTGATCATATATAAGGATGTAATTGGCTTAACTATGATAATTTTTTATTCTTTGAATGACCAATAACAAACTGATTGAGATTCTTTCCTGCAGTTGATTCCTCTAATGCTACAGCACTATGCAGAAAAAGGCATAGTACATTTAATCTTATGACCACTAAATACACCGTACATCTTAGGTTGAGAATAACTAATCAATTTTCTTACAAGTTATTAGCAATAGGTAAGTGGTTGAACTATGACATTGAAATAGAATTCGAAATAGTTCTTTTCTTGTTCTAAAACTAAGATATATTGACATAGGTGGAACACCTTAAGGAAATTGCTCACACATACATATCAAATATTTGTACTCCAACTCTTATGTGGTTAAAACCTTCAAAGAAGGAAACAATCCATGGCCCTAGACAACACAACATCTTGAGACAATGTATTAACGCTAAAGAAAATAGATTACATGAACATTTCTCAACAATAGATCATTGGAAAATGACCCTCCATGCTCTTTTAATAGAGATAATGGACCAATCGGGTGTTAAGATGCAAATAAAGTGTTGATAGTGTCAAGGAGAAGATGAACCATCAGATAAATTTATGTCTAGAACATATTCATGGCTAGTGGAGTATTTCTTTCAGATTTGATAATAAATATTTCTCGTATTCATTACTTTCTACTCTACTACAAGTTAGATAGCACTTGTGATAATAAAGTATAACATCAAGAAAGTTGTCAAAACTGAGATAACTATGCACCATATGATTCAATATTCAAAATGATTTTTTTAAGAGTTTACTTTCTCTCTAACAAATTGTCTCGTTAAACAATTGGAAACAAGATTGCACTAAACATATAATATGTGAGCATCATACCACCTAGCTAGGTACATGATGAGTCAATGTACATGAGTATGCAACAGTAGACAACCCAATCGTTGAACAACAAAATTATCAGATCTTGTCTATTGAAACTATATTTATAGTTTTCTAAGGTTATGTTTATAATTATGCTTTCTAGTACTTAATTATTTTGGTAATGATTGTGTGTGAGCATTATGAGTAAACATGGTAGTTCTTTGGCTATGATGATCAAACAGTGGTGGATTGAGGAGATGACTAGCCATGTGAAATCCATTGATGGAAACCATCTTCTGAAGGCTGCTTTGGAAGGAGTTTATGGAAAATACAAAACGAGATCAATCTAGGCTTCTCTGTGGGGACATATTTCATCACCAATAACTAAATCAAAGGAATTTATTTTTCAAGTGTTCATTCCTATCCAGACATTTCGTAAGTATGTATCTTTTTAACTCATAATTATTTTGTATTGGAGTGATTAAAAGTTTCAGAATGATATATTTTTACAAATTATATCCATTTTATAGAATTTTATGTTTGTTAAATGCTAATCTGTAATATTAGTAATTGTAATAAACAATAAATTGTAATTGAGAAACTACTGCTATTTTATTTTTTGAATATTAAAATTTGAAGTTAAGATTTAGAGTGTTATTTAAAACTTCAAATTCCCCTTTATGCAATGCATGTCTATCTTATTTTATACATTTATTTATATGTGGTATTAGGCTATAGCTATACTCTTGTAATTGCATCCCTTGTTTTGGGGACCATGTTGCGTACTCACTGCACTCTTACTCAACGTATCCATGTAGCCACAGATGGATGCAACTTTGGAGTTGATGTTTAAACTTTGCATACCTCTAGAATAATTCCTATTTATTTATTATGAAAGGAATGTGATCTCTATGTTTTTTATCATTGTGGGTGAAGTAATGTGCATCCACAATATATGTAGAAATAAGAAAGGTGCATTGTAGAATGCATGGGGGGTATTATGTCAATATACTTGGTATAAATATAAAGGGGTATAAAAAATGTAAATGAAAAAATCGATACATGCAATATATATAGTGAAAATAGGGGATTTTTTAAATTGGGAAGGCATATTGGGAGCGTATAAAAACCAATTTTTGGAGGTATTTTTCAATATTTATTGAAATTAGGGGTATTGTTTCATATGTCATGAACGGACATGCTATGGCATGGTTTCACTAAATGAATACCCTGTGGCTATTGGTGACATGGTGGAAGAAGTAGAATTTGTGATGACCACCTTGAATGGTCTCCCAATGGATTGGGAATCATTCATCAGAGGTATATGTGCTAGAATAAAGATAACTAAGTTCAGCAGACTTTGGGAAGAATGTGTCCATGAAGAAGGAAGGATAGCGAATAGAGAAGAAAACCTAAACAATGATGAATATCAAGCCTTGACATCTCATAAAAAGAAATGATCAAACAAGAGAAAGGTTCATGATCATTCTCTCAGAATTCAAAAGTCTCAAAGGAACTCAAGAACCAAAAGAGACTTCTCGTCCTTTGAATGCTTCACATGCCATAATATGAAACACAATGCAAGAAATTTTCCACTCAAAGCAGATAAACTGAAGAGGAAGTTCCATGCCCATGCAGTTGAAGAAGATGGAGCAATTGAAGAAAATAACAATGTAGATGAAAACTCTACTGAAGAATATGTTTCCATATCATATCTTACTGGATCCGTCTCACATGGAAGTGACACTTGGCTCATAGATAGTGGAGCTTCTAGAAATATGAGACGATATAAAGACTCTTTTCAATGGCTTGTCTAGAAAGACTCACCCTACAAAGTAAATCTTGGATATAACTATCAATATCCCATAAAGGAATGGGAGAATCTTTTTACAAGTTGAACTCATAAAAGTCTATGAAGATAAAGGACGTTTTATATGTCCCATGATTAAAGAATAATCTACTTTCTATCCCAGCCTTAGATAAGAAGGGCTTTAGAATTGCTTTTGTAGATGGATAATTCCTTATGTGGCCAAAAGGAAAGACAATATATGATGCAGTTGTGATTGGTAAATACGGAGAACTTTACAAGCTAAAAGGACATACAGACTTAGCCTTCACAACAAGTACAATCAACCCATGTGAATAATGGCATGGAAGACTTGCTCATGTGAACTACAAAGCAC
Source organism: Pseudotsuga menziesii (assembly GCA_001517045.1). Lineage (NCBI taxonomy): Eukaryota > Viridiplantae > Streptophyta > Pinopsida > Pinales > Pinaceae > Pseudotsuga > Pseudotsuga menziesii. The sequence goes on along the minus strand of LPNX011054952.1, from coordinate 56,126 downwards.
TACTAATTGTGAGCAAGGTAGTCACATGTTTACCGGAGATTCAATTCAATCATGGAGGAGTTCACAAAGGATGTGCTCAAGGTAAGAACACCAATAACCCATTTCCAAGTAGAAACATTAAATACAAAGAAATCTTGGACATGGTTCATTCAGACATATGTGATCTGATGTCAGCCACTTCATTAAGAAGGTATGCTTATTATGTTTTTTTTATAGATGACTACTCCCACAAGACTTGAATTTACTTCTTGAAAGGAAAATATGGAGCATTTGAAATATTCAAGTAATTCAAGGCTCTTGTGGAAAAAATATCTGATAATGGAGGAGAATTCACTTCAAATGAATTCCAACATTCACATTCACTTCAAATGATAACTCGAATACTTTATGGAATATAGCTAAAAGAAGTTGGATGATAACATGTACCTAAGCATAGATAACTAGGAGCTGTAAAAATTAAAAAATAAATAAATAGTAGTTTATACATGGATGCATGGATAACTCCAATTCATGGAAGATAACTATAATATGTTGTGTGATAACATCTAGCTATAAAAAGAGTATAAAAATTTTAAAAATATTTTGTAACTCATTAATGGTTAACTAATGCATGGATACATGGATAACTGGTAACTCATTAGCAGTTAACTAATGCATGGATATAGGGATAATTGGCAGTTGATGCCTGCATAAAGTAAGTTTATTGGAAAACAACAAATTTAAAAGAACTTAGGGACCATTTAATTTGCATATTTTATTATAAATAACTTAGGGAAAGTCTTGTATTCTGTATATTTTGTTCTTGTTTGGGTTGTCCAAACTGAGGAGGTTAGTTTGTGTCTGCACTTACAAACTTATCCACTAACAATAAAATACATAGAACAATTAATGTGTGCATGACATGCTCTCTTTATATACATTCAAGGAGGAAAGTTATTGTTTATTAAAAATCTATCCAAATGGACGAACCGGTCCTAATCTCCCCAAATTTATTAGCACCAATAAATATCATTGAAATCCTAACATTATTATGTTCTTCTTTAAAAGTGGTTCATCTTTCCTCAATGTTTACAAATGCAAAAAATTCTACAAAGATTCACATGACACCATCTTCACTTCTTTATCATGCATGGTAATCCATAAAATTTGTTATATATTTGCACCTCAAAAATCATTAGAAACATGGATTTATGGATATATTCAACTCCATAACACTTATTTAAGAAATGTCCCATAAGCAGACGCTTGTTGCATAGAATTTCACCATGAATTATAATACCCCATATTGAAAATATTGGATGATAGGGGATAAGTACCGACACATATTCGACAAGACAAGTCACATTCCAATCATAGATATGGGATATTCCCACAAATTTTCATGTAATTTGTTTTTATAAAAACTCAGGGTGGTGGGGATGGCCCATGTCCCATGGGTCTTTATGCAAAAGGAATCTAGTTTTTGTAGAACATTTTTTATTTTCCATGTAAATACATATAAATATTTGATGTAGAGGTAGGGAATTACAACTATCTACTATTGATACCGACACAATGGTAAGTTATGAATATGGATTTATTTTTCCATATCTAACTTTATGGTCAAAAAATCGTTCCTAGTACTATGCAAGAAAATAATGGTACTATAATCATGCCCCAATCCAATATGGACCACCCAAACAAGAGATGGAGCGCCTTATATACTGGACAGACTTTCCCTCGGGAGGGGAGCCTGTCCAATGCACACCGTTGGATGAGAAATCCGACGGTGTGCATTGGACAAGCTCCTCTCCCGAGGGAAAGTCTGTCGAGTATATAAGGATTGCCAACAAGAGATGGGGATGGATCTATTTAGTGGTAAACATGAAAATGACAACATATACGGAAAATAACGAGACATAAGTTATGACTCAACTCAAAATAGGATTTTAAGTCAGACTCCCCAAAGAAGAGATACAAGGAAAATAATCACAAATCACTCCATAAAAAAACATGTATTGAAATGTAATGTAATGATATCTAATGTATCATATTAACATCTCCAGTATAAAGAGAAAGGCATAGGGGAGAAAGCAATTAATCAAAATGATATATGAAAACCTAATTTTTTTCTTTTGATCTTTTGAATGGATTGCGTGGCATAAGGGGTGAATATGCAACATAGGGTTGTACCATATAGTATCAATAGTGCTTGTACTTTTAAACGATAGAAAATTCATTTATGAGGAACAACTTATTTATCATGGTATTGTTTGACTGAAAATAAGGTTATATAAGAGTTCAAGAAGTTCACCATTAATAACCACTTGTGATGAGATACCATAACTATTATTCTTGTGAAAATGAGTATTCATAACATAAAAGGTAATAGTAAGAGAAATGGACAAAAAAATCCAGAGCATTATTATTCAATCTTTCACCTAAAGTAATATTACTTAGATATATTTCAAGTTTTATCAAAATACTTGGATTAGATTCCAATTGATCTCGATGAAAGAGAAAGATATAATGTCATGCAATTGAGCCTTATTCAAGAAATGATAAGTTGGATTAGTAATCCTGAAAAATATGTTGAAAGTGTACGAAACTCTTGGAATGATTTTGTGAGGAGTTTCTCTTTTATAAGCAAATGCTTATCCTAGAAAATTGGTAAGGGGAGTCAAGTAATTTTTAGAGTGTGTAATGAATCGTATGTTAAGCCCCAAACATATGTTATATGTTGTAATTGTTTGTTATTGTTGCACTAGGTGTCGAGACAGGTGTCTTCAACGACCAAGAGACATTTTTTTTTGTAAGTATTAATTAATAAAAAAAACTAAAAGACAAGGAACAACAAAAGAGAATGGGAGGAATTTATCCATAGTGTCAGGGTGAATGGGGACATTCCTAGCACTCTAGAACTTCTTGGACTAAGTTTGTTTATCCTAGTTTGTATTTTTGCCTTGATGACTTTATTAGTTGATGGTAACCCAAACATTGATGGAAGCTTGAAATATTCATATTCATGTGTTATTTCTATATCTTACCATGCAAGTGCACCATGCATGATTTATCAAATATGTTGTATGATTCTACAAATAAAATTACTCAGTTTCGATTGCTAGAAAATGTGTTTTTGTGCTAGAAAATGGGAATGAATGGATAGTTTCTTTGTAGTTTTGATGATCTAATGTTGTATGGATATATATTGTCATGTTATTTCTCCCTTGATGGTTTTAGTGAGTCTTTTTAATTGATGGAACTAGTCTTTTATCCCGTGGAATGAATTAGTTACGGATTCAGGTGTTAATTTACTAGTTTCTATTTGGAAATTGGATTATTTTGGATTCTTTAAAAGATATGTTGGTTTATGCATGTTTATGGATATAATTGATCATCATAGTGCACCTTTGGTGGATGTATAGTGACACCATCATCCAATATGCTTTGATTTTGGGCCCACAATTGGCTTTGCAAGGAATTGGATGCTTATTTGATGATCTGGTTGTGAATTTACAAACTAATTCTAGATCTAATTTTCTATATGAGTTAGTGGCTGTAAATGGATACTTTATACCTATAGTTATTCATTATTTAATTTCTGTAGATGTTATCTTTATATTGGACATGATAAGTAATACAAAATTGTTAAAGAAAGTATCGTAGATTGGATTTATGAAAGTGTCTTAACTTGCATAATTTATCCATTCATGATTTTGAATTTTGATTTCTTACACGGAAATTTATAAATATTATTTATAAGTGTTATTGGGATAATTATGGTAACCTATGAATTTTTAAATAATTCTTATGTACAAGTTTAATAGGAATGCAAACCTAGTTTAGATACATGCTTGCACGGTCTTACATCTACTTGTGCATTTGAGAAGATCTTAACTATATTTTTAAAATGTTTCATATTATTTTCTTAAAGGTTGAATGTTTACTTTAATTGGATTGATGGCATGATGGCCTAGACTTAAAGACATTAATTCCATGTGCAAAAAATTAATTTATCGCCCCGCTCCCCCCCCCCCCCCCCCCCTCCTTGTCATTTTGGTGCCTCCGGCCTTAGTTTAGGGTCTAGTATGTTATAAAGAGGCAGGAGTAATGAATCGACTCAAAACAGGATTTTAAGTCAGACTCCCCAAAGAAGAGATGCAACAAGGAACATAATCACAAATCACTCCATAAAAAACAAGTATTGAAATGTAATGTATCGTATCAATAGCGCTAGTATAAAGAGAAAATCATAGAGGAGAAAACAGTTGGTCAAAGGGATATATGAAACCTAAATTCCATTTTCGAGATATTTCAAATGGATAACCTAGCCTAAGGGGTGAATATGAAACCTAGGTTTGTACCATGTAGTATCAATAGTATGTGTAATTTTAAACGATAGTAAAATCATTTCTAAGGAACGATTTATGAATCATTGTAGCCTTTGACTAAAAATAGGGGTATTTAAGAATTCAAGAAGTTCACCATGAATAACAAATTGTGATGAGCTACCATAACTATTATGCTTGTGAAAATCATTATTCATAACATAAAAGGTAGTGATAAGATAAATGAGAAAAAACACCTCGAGCATTAATATTCAATCTTTCACGTGGAGTAGTATTACTTAGATATATTTCAAGGTTTATCACAATAGCTGGAGAATGTTACAATTGATATTTATGAAAGTGAAAGACAAAATGTCATGCAATTGAGACTTATTCAAGAAATGATAAGTTGGATTAAGAGTCCTAAAATATCTATTTGAGGTGTATAATACTTTTGGAATTGTTTTGTGAGGACATTATCTTGGTTAAGGAAAGGGTTATCCTGGAAAGTTTGTAATAGGACTCATGTAATTATTGCAGTGGACCCATACATTGGAGGGGAGTCGAATTATGTCCTTTCTTTTTCTCTCTTAGAGTATTTGGCTAAATTTGGCTTATGTACCTTAAATCAAATTAAAAGACCCAACTGGCTTGAGAATTCTAATTCTTACTAGTTACTTGCTTAGGATTTAGGTATGGGTGGTCATTGGGAAAAGGAGTGGACATATTACATTATTGCACTGAATAGAGCATGAATAAGATTGAAGGAGAAGGATGATGCTTTGGTTTGGTATTATAATAATTCTTCTGGTGATGTTTGTGCAAAATAAACATGTATTGTTATTTCTTAGTTTCATTCTTCCATTGAGTCCAATTTTTGGTACAATAGACTTTGGAAAGAGGATGGTCTTGGCCCAATTTTTGTTTTCTTTGTAAGAATGACTGTGAATATGTCAACCACATATTTTTCCATTTCTCCTACCATAATAATATTTGGGAGGTTATTTCTGACCATCTACAGATCACACGAGTATGGGCTCATCCTCTATTGTAGAAAATTTTGAGTAGTGGGTAAGGAGTAACTTTTCACATTAACATATTACAATATCTGTATGTTGGGACATTTGGAAATCAAGAAATTATGCAAATTTTTTATTGGAAAACACCAAATATTTATGGCAATTGCATGAGAACAATGGGTCTATATAATTAATATTACTTAGTGAAGAAAATAAAATAAACTCATACACATAGCAGACCCTCCTATCTCTTCCTATATTGTGTGCTACTTTGATGGCACAAGTAAGAAATGTGACTATGGTGCACATATGTTCTTACAAATTAATGAGTAACATAATTTCATCTTTTGTATGAGTTGTGGAAGGGGTACAAATACAAGAGTAGAATTACTATTGATTTGTGGTCATCTAAAATTCATATCTACAATTGGTCTTTCAATTCTTTAGGTTCTTGGATATTTGAATATCATTGTCATGAATTGGGAAAATAGGTTGTCCAAATTATAGGTGTTATCTCTATTGTAGTGATTCCATAGAATTGAGATTCTACTATCATCTTTTGTCGATATTAGTATAGGTCATGTTTTAGAGAATTTAATTATGTTGCAAATGACTCTGTTGTGTTAGTCTTATTTACTAAAAGACATCTCTCTGCTATAGATATGTGAGATCTGTATATTGTTTATTTGTTCACTTTGACTCATGGAACAAGATTTTTTTTATGTTTTGATATAAAAATAAAATCAATAAGTTTTTCATCAATAGAGGGTTAGATCCTTTTATTAAAGGTAAGTTGGGTTTAAGTAAGTTAAAGTGTTAGTCGAATTATAAAACTCAGAACATGCCATATTTATATTAAGTGTTTCTATGTAGTTATAATTCTAATATATTATTATTTTATATATATAAATATTATTTAACCGAATATCTAATAGTTAGGTGAGTAGGTGTTAATATCATAATTTTGGGTGCATTATGAGAATTTTAGGTACACAAAATGAAACAATTATAAATAAGGTTGTGGCTATTTAAGACATTGTTCAATGCAACAAAATTTAAACATCCTCCTATGTTTAACAAATTCATGGAATGTATTATATAGTTCTTGGAAATAATCATGCATTCAATATTATAGAAGAAAAAGGAAACAATGGAATTGCAAGTGCAAAGTTGTAAGTCTAGTGATTTAAAAATATATTTATTTCATTTTATTACACGTGATTATACTTATTACATGGAATTATATTTTACATTAAATAAATGAA
>LPNX011054952.1:38378-49395 GCA_001517045.1 Pseudotsuga menziesii | reverse complement strand
CCCCCCCCCCCCCCCCCCCCCCCTACACTAGACAATGAGTTCATTTCTACAGAACTATTTGAATCGCCATCACCATATTACCCCCATTGCAACTCTCTTCCTTTCCCATCTTCTCTTTTTATTTAGGTACAGTTCTGGATTAGATAGTAAAGGGTACTTCAAATTTTGCAAGTATTATTAATTTAGGGGTTGTGGATGTGGATAAACAACCAATTGTGTTTTTTTTTATCTAATGTTGAAGGTTTTTTATTGGTTGGAAACTATGGGCTTAAGGAATTTGAAGTGAAGCATATTTTTAGAGATTAGATATAAATTTTTATGGTGGGTAATAATAATGTTTTCTAGTGGTGTGATAAATCTAATGAGAGTGTTTTGCAAAAGTACACATTTCCTTGAAAAACTTTTCTGTCCATCGTTATATGAAAGCAATGGTGCACACTTTGAATGCTAAATTTGTTGAGAGATTGACGTCCATCACCTCAAAATATTTGAAAGAGTGCCATTCTCTTCCATCCTAAGGAAAATAAATAACCATATAGTATTAGATGGCGGTGTTTCCAAATCAAGATCTAGAAGAGTTGTAAATGATTTTTGAGCTTGGAGAATCCTCCCCTAATGTGGAGCTTGTCCCATTAATTGTTTGAACTATGTTGGCCATTAAGGGTATAAGGGAAGTGAAATGTGACTTTGAAGACAATTCCATGGAACCTCGAGTGGCTCTTTAGAGAGAGGGAGTTGAGGTTTCCCCTTATTGTTCAAATTCTAAAATGCTTAGTTTTTGTTTTACTCTAATGTTTTTAATTTTTATTTGTGGATAATAAAGAATACTATGAAGCGTGTATGCATATATATATATATATATATATATATATATATATATATCAATGGGTGATTCTATTTTTCCTTCAGACAATTTCTAATGAAGAAACTCCCAACCACTGGTATTCACTAGACTAGGAAGTTAAAGGGATTTCTTTGAATTCTTATTGAGGATTGGGATCAAGGTATTTTTACATTTTAGTTAATTCTAATGCTGCAACTTGCCATGTGTTGTATTTTGGTACTTTGAATATGGTAGGTAGTCTTGCTTATGTACAATCATGAAGGGTATTTTTCAACCATGATGACTATGAGCAAACTAATTACCTTCTCTAGTTAGAGATTCCTATACTTCCAATTGATTTTCACTTATTTGTTGGCATGATTTCTTATCAATTACCTAATTTTCTTATTATATATGGTCTTCAAAACTCTCTTATGATTAATCATCGAATGTGTGTGGAGGTGGATCTCAAGTTTAAGCTCCCTCCCTTTATCTGCGATTGCACAACTAGTGGTGTTAGCTAACAAAATGTTTACTAGATGAATCTTTTGAATTATGGTTGCATTAGTGTTTAGTTTCTTAGTTTATTAATCATGATTATAGGAGTTGTCCATTGTTCTTGTATTACTTGTCTCTAACCTTGTTGTGTTGGATATTTTTGACATTTTCAATGGCATGTCTCTCTAGCATCTTATCATGGTGAAAATAAGATACCAATTGATGCTTAATACTTAGTTGCTTGGTGACTATTTTTCCCCATATCTCAGTGATATCAATTTTTGTTACATCAATATTTTAGTCAATATTTATATGATCTTGCTAACCCTTATTTTTGTAAAAGAAATTTCATATCTTCTATCTTTCATGTAACATGCCATGGTTTTTCCCTTATCATTATAGGTTTATCATGCTCATTATATGCTTTACTCTTGGAAGTTATTTTGTGTAGATTAGGTCTATTTTTACTTCACTTTCTCTATATGGGTATTTGCGAAGAGTTGCAAACAACTTGGTTTTGTCATTCCTTCTTATCCTAAGCATATTGATGTTGTTATTTATGGTCGTATTGCAATATCGCTCTCGATAGCTTATCCTTGACAAGAACAAAATTGAAACCTTTCGCCACTTTATCTAAGATGGATGAAGTTGTAAATTAAGAATAAATGTAATATAATAAATACCATTTAATATAACCTTCTTCCAATTATAATGTATTGAAAGAAAATGGCATCCTTTTTTTCTTTTGAAATCTGGTTCACAAACCCCTCAGTCGAGTTGATACGTCCACATGAAGAAATCATAAGGGGGGGAACCCGAAGGGGCCTCACCCTATTTACTCTTATTATAAAGCTAAATCGATGGGGAAATTGAGTGAGCCCTTATATAACAATGTATATCTACTCATGGATTTGACCCTGAGATATTCTACTCACAACTTACATCAATCAACCACTTAATCTAGCCCATCGGGCTTGGAAGTGACATCTTCTTAAATAAATCCATGCTAATTATATCTGGGCCACATTTTTTATGGATAAACCATATGAGGGTCTTTTTTTCACAATGTAATCTTTAATACAATTCTCTGGCTCATTATATTGTTTGTTGGAAACATTTTTCAATATTTAGGCCATCTAGAGTTCTTTTATTCGCTATGAGATCTACGACAGAGATCTTGGATCTTTTAGCTTGGTTGTGAAGACTACTTTAGAAACACATTTATGATGCATAGGCCATTTGGGTTCTTGTATTGGTGATGAGGTCTATTATATAGTTATTTAAACTATCAACTGGGTTACGATTGTGTCAACTGAATACTAGCCACATTTTCTGTTGTATTATGCATCTGAGTTTTATGTCCATTATTGTGGTGTTCCACAAGAGTTCATTGTAATTAATGGTTCATGTGCAATTTCATGATTACCGAGAATAAGTTGTTATCATAATCAAATCGATAAGGTGAAGTTTGTTAATAATGGCATACTATCGAGATTCTTGAAGTTGTCTTCAAGTTGGATGTTAATGTAATACCATATTCTTTCACTTGTATTTTTTCTCCGTAGTATTCATTAAAGGGGGATGTTCAAATATGTAATGATGACTAGTACGATTTTGTTGGTATGTGTAATGTTCTCTAGGGATATTCCATAATATGTTATGATGATTTAAGTAGCAAAAGAGAGCATAAAGATATTCATAAATCTTTATATTATAACAATAAGTTATCACACATGGATCATTACACTAATAGGAATTAACATCTCATATTTTGGACTTTGTTGAGTAGATTAACAAGTGTGTGACAAGTGTAAAAATGATATTGTTTATGGTTTAATGTATTGTGATTAAGCTTTAGTTAAGTGGTGTGAACATAGGTTTTAACGAAGATATGTCCATGCGTCCAATTTATACGGTTTTTGCACCCTCATTAAATATCCTCAATGTCAATAGATATCATTAACAATGTGAATAAACTATTCATGTAGGAATATGATCTACAGTACGTTGTCATAACTACAATCCATCGCGGTGTCCTCTCTACATGACTAGGAAGACTATACGTAGTGGAATCACCACAAACTAAGCAACAAACACTCTCTGGGCATAGTTTAATGAATTGAATTATGTCTTCTATATTTTTCCTCCAAATCACAATAAAAACCAGTAGATCAAAAATACGATGCTTGGAAGTTTGTTTCATTTGATCTAGGCTCTTCTACTTCATAATCAAGGTATGATAATCTTCATCTTATTTAGATTTTTGGTTTGTGGGTTCTTTAGATGACTGGTTTGTGGTTTCTTTCTCGTGAAGCATCTCTAATATATAATTACCATGATACCACCACTTTTTAATCCATCCTTTGTGCTTCTACTTCCACCTTTTTTTGGTTTTCCCCTATGCATTCTGAGTTGGTTGAGATTTTAGAGTTAGTGTAATTTTGATCTACAGGTTTATTATCTTTATCATCCACACTTTATTATATTTTAAAAGGAATCCCTCTCATATTTTGAAATGGAATATATTATTAATAATGGGTTATATGCATTCAAATTGATGTCAGGTTTATTATCAATGTCAAGTTTATTAGGATTACGCTGAAAGCCTATCGAAATTCACCACCAAATTTTTAAATGTGGTGTGCTAGTGAAGTAAATTCTATTATTACAATTCTTTATATAAGAGCAGTGGAAAAATATTTATCCCACATGTGTTATGGGATGTAAATATTTCATACCTCTAGATATATAATAGAGATGAAGGAAATCCTTTTAGGGTATGTTGGTGAAACATCAAATCCACATTGTTGTGTGCCATTGTGACACGATGCAAATATGGAGAGTGATGTGATGCTTATGTGAGGATGTCATGTATTGTAAGATTGGATGCTTCTAAAGAATAAAGAAAATCAAGAGTTCATATGGATGTTTCCCCATTTTGGGTTTTACCACATATAGTTTGTCTATTATCTTTTTTTCTCTTTGTCTTTGGTTCTATCTGAATATTTGTTGCTTGTGTTTATAGGATATTAGACTATCTAGATTCTAGTTACTTATTTACATGTTAGTAAATTTATTCTTGCATGTTTAAGCATATTTCTTAATAATATAACAACATTAGGGAGGCTTTGGATCCTCTTGAATTTGCTTGATGAGATGAGATCTAGTATCGTTGTTTATAAATTATTTTCCTACTTCTTCTATCCATTTAGCTAGCAGAGAGGATAAGGAAAATAGGTATCCCTATTCCTTAGGTTTCCTAGATAATATGTTTTCCACAACATTGTATTTACCCATTTTTTAGATGATTGCGCATAATCATATCCAAGCCTCTTAGGCACTTGTTACTCAATTACGCTTCTATGGGGATGAAAACCTTCATTCCAAAAAAATATTTCAATTTATGGTGATTTATATAGATCTAGAAGCATTTTCCAATGAGATACAATTTCCATTTGTTGAATGCATGTAGGATGTTCATCATTTTTTTCTCATAGATAGAATTTATGAAATTCCTATCACACAACTACTTACTAGTAAATGATAAGGGTCTTTTGTATTGCATTCAAACTACAACTAAACCTTTTCTAAATCCACCACATTTGGTACAAAAATCATGGTAAAATTAAACAGGGCTAAGATAGGGGTGTTGTACATGGCTTTGTTTAAAATTGATAACTGCTTGTTTTTTAATGCAAAGGAAATTTTCTTGAGTAGGGCTATCAAATTTCTTACAATTTTACCTAGTTTAATAAAAATTATTATAGTATCCAGTATCACCGAGAAACCCATGTAGATATATAGGGTTTTAGGGTTTGGCCATTGTTGCATTGATGCAACATTTTGGGGTCCTCTCCTAGACCATCTTGTCCAATAATATGATGCATTAGTGTTTAACCTCTGAGGCCCAAAAGAACATTTGGAGCATTTAATGAAACACTAATGGTCACAAAGTAGTTGGAAGGCTTATTAACATGTTCTACGTGGGAATCCCAGATTTTACCATAGATCAAGTTGTCCTAAAAGAAAACCAACACAAAATTATCAATATATGGCCATAAATGTTTATTCATGAGGATATTAAAGGTATATGGGAAATTTATAATAAATTGAGCACATATACCTGTGGACAAACACACAACTCACAAGATAGATCACAAAATTTACTTAGTTATTGAAGAATGAAACACTGCAAAAATGGCTTGTAGCTGTGAATGATTTTCATTAATGAAGTTGGTTCCACTTTTTGGTGCCACTTAAGAAATCAGAAACGCACTTTCGAAGTGCAAATCAAGAACGCACATGTGTTATTGATGGTACATTCAGAGTAACCCGAGCCGAAACACAAGGCTAAGGTTCGTGAAAACGTATCGCATACGCGATATATCACATATGCGTTTTGTAAATGTTGAATATCGCATATGCGATACATCGCTATATAGGATAGAAAATTATTGTTGGAAGGACTGTGAAATGATCACAATGGATGTGGAAGATATGGTTCAAGTTTTAAAACTAGTAAACTACATTGATAAAGTTAATAGAGTTACACATGAAATAACAAACAACCTAGAAATCACTAGGTTTCTTCTTGTTTGGAAAGGTTCCTAATATTCGATAGTATCAATGATCCATGGCTTGACTATGGAAGCCTCTATTCACCATGTGTAGGCTTTAATCATTGTCTAGCTAACTTCAAGATTGACTTGGGATAGATGACTAAAAATATACCATTTCTATTTGAGAATTTTTTTTCTTGATCATATAGAAATCAAAATCAATATATTTAAATGGCGGCAAGAAGCATACATAACGAGGGCGGTCTTAAGTATTATTTTCAACAAAGACTAAAAAATCTCAAAATAGGCTGAAAATATATAACCAGGAAATATTTGGGAACATATTTGTATCTAAAAGAGAGCAAGATGATAAATGGATTGGATTTAACAATATATGATCACGGAGGGAAGTTCGGGACAAATTAAGAAGGAAGAAATGGATCTAAGGACCCAATTAGGAATTAGAGAATGGAAAGAAGACACCTCCTAGAGGTAGAAATATAGAGTCAGGTTGCTAAAAACTTTGAAATAATGAGGTGAAATAATTACTTTGAAATATCCATTGGATAGCTCAGAAACACTATTTAATTCATCATGTCAACAATTTTTCTATTCTTGTAGTTATGTATGGGATTTTATTCTTTCCTGCAAAGTTACAGGTTGGAAAGAAGACACCTCATGGAGGTAGAAATATAGAGTTAGGAAATCAATAAAATGTCCAAATCCATGGCAAATGGAAACCATTTCTACTTCTTTAAAGGGATAGCAACATCCATTTTTTTATGAAGAAACCATTGTGGAGGATATACGATCTAAAGATATTCGAAATGTGGAGATTGAAAGCCATGATTTTAGAGTAACCATTCAACAACCCTTCCATCTCACTCTCTTCTTCCACTACCTTTCCAATGAAGGTTTCCTACTTCCAACAACACCCCATCAATGAATTTCATTTTTATATTTGCATTGGATGGACTATAATAGCAAGGTCCAAAATATATCTATAGATTTTCCTAGAATTTATTGTTCATACAAAACAATATGGCATAAATGAAAAATGTGAATTATATATATTGTTCTATTCGAGTTTGTTTGAACGGAATGTTTGTGCCAATATTGTAATCTCAGAAGGAACAAGATCAATCATATAATTTCTCATAGCCTCCATAGTATAATGAGATTTTAATTACACTCTTTTCATCCTTCCTACTCTTTCCAACCTTCCATCGACTAGTAGATAGGCAAGCCTAAATTTTTCTTCATTAACATATGAGATATTAATACACAATAATCCATTTGTTATTATATCATGAATTCTTCCAATTAAATTATATATGGATAGAACAAGGAATGTAAGAGGACTCACAAATGTTTCTTACATACCATAAGATATCTAGTGCTTGTAAGTTGAAAGCAGTATGTGCAAAGGGAAATAGTGATCAATGGTATTAAATAATAACAAAATAGTGATATTATCACCACAAAGTAGTATGTTAACATTGCATAGTACATATGGATAATGATGCCTAGAAAATATACACAAATTATACCACATATTACCCTTGATAAAAAAGCATGCAATATGGAACTTTGCATGAAAGAATAAAATCCCATACATAACTGCAAGAATAGAAAAATTGTTGACATGATGAATTAAATAGTGTTTCTGAGCTATCCAATGGATATTTTGAAGTCATTATTTCACATTTACAATATCGCATATGCAATATTGAAAAGTAAAAAATAAAATAAAACAGAGGCCATAGGCCCCTCAAATATCATTTGCACAGGATCGGGACAACGAAAAACCACAAGGGAGAAATAGCGCATAAGCGATTTGCATTTTAGCTTTTCGAGGTTGAGCTCGAGGTCAAGTGGCTCTAATGGAAGGTAAATTCTCTTCTCCTTTTCACTTAGTCTTCAATTCTTTAATTTTTTCCATAATTTCATTGTTTTTATAATTATTTTAAACAAATTAAAAAAAAATTTGAATGTTCAATCAAAGAATGATTAAAAGTAAAATAACTTGTAGTTTTTTGTTTAAATATTAACAAACAACAAAAATGAACAACACAATGTGGAAAACCCACCCTCTAATAACCCACAACAACCTAACCCACAACCTAACCCAAACCGAAACCCGGAGGGGGAACAAGATCGAAACTCGCAGATTATTGCGCGTTTGGTGTCATTGAGGCATCTTTAGCCGATGCATCGGACACAATAACAAACACAATTGCTGAAGCCCAAGGAGATCTGTACAACATTACCTCATACATAGAATCCAAGATGCAATAATACTCCGATGGATTAACTAGTCATAAAGACATCAAAGCCCTTAAAATTACAAAAGACTAGTTATTTTCATTATTCTGGGACCCTAGCATCAAATTGGTTCCACCCACCAGTCGAGCACACATTTCCATAGACTGGTGCATTGAACCAAATATAAAGGCCAATTGGATGGATCGTTGGTATATGGTCTTCAATGAAGACCCCCATGGGAATAGGGACATCCCATTTTATTTCCTTAGGAAGTTGCATGCAGAATTCATCCTAGGGAAACATGTTAACTACTTCGATCTCTTAGGAAACCAGGGTGTTGGTCATGGGATGCTCCAAGATAGGGAAGGTTCCAGGACGGATCCTAACTGTCTGCCACACCCACCACGCACACCAAAACCCCCTCGAGTATATCCTCCTGCAGGTCTTGCGATTGGGAATACACATGAAGCATTATTTGACATGACAGATACATTGCTTTAGCATGGACCTGATGTCCAAGGCAATGTAGACCAAGGGGCTGGCACTTTTAAGGCGGGCCCATCTACAGATCATAGTGGAGATTCAGAGTCTTCAGAGCGTCATGTTACTCCACACCCTTGCACATCGTGTGGAGGCATATTCTATGGCCCTGCTTCCGACTTCTGAGACGATGGATTACTTCGCTTTGTAAGTAAAACTCATTATTTTCATATTATATTTTGTCTCATGTCAAAATTTTCAATTGTTTCGCAATTTATTTCTATTTAATTATCTAACAAATAATGTGAACAAATATACAGCTGGTGTCCCATGGCACACCACAGTCGCATGGTCTGCCGATCAATGTTGAGAACATTGATGCGGCCATCAATATTGCTTATGGGTTTGGTTCTTCACCAATAGGGGTAAGAACTATACTTGTTAATTTGTCAACATAATTTACATATTTATAGTATAGATTGTAACATTCAATATGTATCCCAATTTTGATACAACATATTTTATGCAAGTTGACCGTGATGAGTATATCGTATCGCAGCCTATTCCCTCTCATGCAGAGGTAGATTCCGAGACACGGGTATTATTTGAAATATGTTTTTAATTATGTTTCACTTTCTTTGGAAAAATCATTTTACTTGTATCGCTTTGACATTTGTTACTTTATGCAAGAACCTATTGTGATAGTGGTGCTTGAAGAGCACCAAAGCGAGGTTTTTGTCAACCCACCTCTTCCCCCAAACCAGGTATGTATGTTACAATTTCTTTGGTAACATCATTTTCCTTCCAGGTATTATATATGTCTCTGAGTCACTATTTTATATGAAATTGACATATATGTTATTTTATATGCAGGCCCTTAGTGAGGAACTGGTGCGTGAAGAGCACCAAACCGGTGGCCCACCTTTGACAAGATAGCAGGTATGTTTATATAGATTTCTTTATTTGTACATTTGTGTATATATTTCTCTAATTTGGTGCTTGAAGAGACCCAAATTGGTGACCCTCTTCCCCCCACGGTACATGTATATTTGTTGACATTGGCATATATATATATATATATGCAGCCTGATAGTGAGCAAGTGGTGCAAGAAAAGCACCCAATCAGGATCATTGTTAGTGAGACACCACGACCCGTGATTACTTACTCACATATAGTAAGTAGAAATGTTATTTTGGTTTTGGAATTTGAACAAATGTACATATAATTTTTAAAGGTTGGTAAATTAACTTACGAAATTTGGTTTTTCTGTAGTCTCCACTGATGCAACCCATCCCTCTTGTTCAGCGATGGGGATCGCCAGTGAGCAGTCGGAAAACAAAGCTACACTTCTTCGAAGACTCTGGCAGTGGCAAAAAAAGGGGGGATAACTAGAATAAATGTATAGGGGGCATACATAGATGTAACTTTTTGTTCATATGTACACAAAGATGTACTTTTTGATCCACTATTTTTTATTATGGCCATGTGGCATGGCAATTTTTGTAACATTATTGCTATACATATATAATATAAAGCAAGGTTCAAATTTATACATATATGGTTGACTTGATCTTGGAACATGATATGGTTAACTTGATCTTGGAACATGATATGTGTGGTTCACCTATGTGATATAATTATATGTGTGGTTCGTGCATGTGTTCTAACTTAAATGAATTTCCAATGCTTAAAGGAAGAATTTACGACTCATCAACTTTTTAACATTATGGCTATCCTCAAATTTTTAACATCATAACCATACCATACACTAAGTAAATTACATACACTAACAATCATAAAACTATGCCATGCATGGATGTGTAATATATACCATATCATACCCTACAATACCCTATGATACTAACATCATACAATTCTAACATACAATAACATACCCTACAATACCCTATGACACTAACATCATACCATACTAACATACAATAACATACCATAACATAACATGTACTTTAACATATACCATACACTAACATCATAACACTAAGCCATGCATGCACATGTGTAATATACCATATCATACCCTACAATACCCTATGATACTAACATCATACCATACTAACACACAATAACATACTCTACATTACCCTATGACACTAACATCATACCATACTAACATTCACTAACATGTACCATAACATTTACATACTAACAATATGTGCCATTTAACACTAAGTCATGCATGCATGTGTAATATATACCATATCATTACCCTACAATACCCTATGATACTAGTTCATCATACCATACTAACATACATCATGTACCCTACAAACCCTAAATTGGTTGAAGTAAACCCTAGTTCCATCTCATTATTTTTCAACCCTAGTGATAGCATGCAAAGTGGTGTTCATGAAAGCCTAGTTGGTTTTTGAT
>LPNX011054952.1:25000-30925 GCA_001517045.1 Pseudotsuga menziesii | reverse complement strand
ACATCAAGTGAAGGAAAAGAATTTGAAGATGCGACCAAGTATCGACAACTGGTAGGAAGTCTTATCTACCTTACAACAACTAGACTAGATATTTCTTATGTTTTTGGCATACTTTCAAGGTTCATGCATAAACCTTGTGAAGGACACTGGTCAGCTAAAAAAATAGTTCTAAGATACTTGAAGGGGACTCAAGACGTTGGACTCAAGTACTCTAAAGTGGATGACTTCAAACTTATTGGGTACTCAGACTCAGATTTTGATGGCGATAAGGAGACATGAGTATCAACTTTTGGATACACTATGAGTCTTGGATCAGCAGCTGTCTCATGGAGATCATGCAAACAGTCAGTTCCAGCAGATTCAACAACAGAAGCAGAATATGTGGCTGCAGCTGAAGCAATGAAAGAAATAGTATGGCTCAGGAAGATACTTGAAGATTTGCAAGAAAAACAAGAGAACTCCACTCCATTGTTGGTCGACAATACTTCTGCAATCAAGCTGGCTAAGAATCCTAGATTCCATGATCGAACCAAACACATCAACACAAAGTATCATTTGATTCGACATCATGTAGAGGCCAAGACAGTCCATCTTCGACATTGTTCCACAAATGATCAAATTGCAGACATCTTCCCCAAAGCGCTTGGACGAGAAAAGTTTGAAATATTCAGAAACATGCTCGGACTTACAAACACCCCTTCGGATTAAGAGGGGGATTGTTAGAATATAATCCGTAGGGATTATATATTGTAAATAAATAAATAAAGAATAGGAAGCTGAACAGTTACGTAGGAATATGGATAGGCTAGTCGAAATCTCAACCACCGCCTGAAATGTATAAATATATGCATTGGAATTGGAATATAATTGAATTGGGAGTTATACCTAACAAAAACATCAAGAAATGTAAATTTCAACAACTCGAGAGCTTGTTATTTTCCGAACTCTATTTGGTGGTGTCTAAAGACACCATTCTTGGTGCCTCTAATGTGCTATAGATGGTGTTTGTATCCTAGGAACACGAAAGGATAGACATTAGTAACATCATAAGAAAGAAAAGAGAACTCAATCAAAATGTGCAAACATGATTTACATATAACTCACCCGAGGTTGTACGATCATGTTTATGGTGTCCAGTATCCTCTGAATAATATTATGTCTCTGAATGGTATCTGTCAATCACAGGTTTATTACATTGGGAATACAGTAAGGCTAAACAATGAAAATTATGCTTCAGAGTTCACTTTTAAAAAGGTTAAATAACGCACTTGACAATGCACTCATACAAGTATGCCATCTAGATCATCTATGGTGCCGATGGTGTCCATCAATCTTTCGTGCTCTATATGAGGTAGCAAGTATCGTACATGTGACATATTTTTGTGAGAAAGTGTGTGCAGCTTGATGTTTATACCAACTACTAGGTTGGTAAAGTGGTATACAATAGCTCCTGGTCTATAATCCTGATATACATACCCACCCTTCCTTTTCTGTTGTGCTGCAAGTGACAAGTACTCCCCTTTTATAACCATCGAGCCGGTTGGGAATTCAATATTTTCATCATCTGTAATAGGTTCTAGAAGGGTTTGTTTCCCCTCTAAGAAACATGCCAACCAATAGTCAGAACCCCATTCATTATTTTTTGGGGAAACCACTGCATATATCTGACCTATGAAAGGAAATAGGTCGAGTTAACAATACATTTTGTAAATAAGGTCTTGAATTTCTAATTTCCACATAAATTAAATTCTACATAAGTTGAGTAAACAATACATAAATACATTTTATTATTTAGGTACTACTCATGTACCTGCTTTTATGAGATCCGATATGTGATCATAGTCTCTAGAAACATGTGTCTGATCATCTTCCAAATGGTCTATTTCATTAACCCCGTTGAAATTGGTGCCAAGTGTCACTCGATCCCATGTATCAACAGTATCTGTATGCTCACAATCACCCCATTCACTGATGCTAGAGGAACTGCAAAAGAAAGCCTTCAATCTTGTCCAAATTTGTAGGGCCAAGTTTTCTGAGCTTCTAATTGAATGAAACTATCAAGTTCCATGCACTGTGTTCACCCGAGGTGTTTGTGATTGGTCCACATTTGTAATTTCCCAGAATATTGTTTGCACTAAGTGTTTCCTTGTTGCTTTTTCTCTCATGACAGATGCACACCATTGGACTATAAATGCAGCATCTCGAAAGCAAGCACCTGTAAACTTCATCTCTTCCCTTCAAAGGGCAATTTTAATGCATGCACCAGCACCATCGTTCTCTCCTTTTCCATGACCAGTTTCAAAGTAGTTCCATACATGTGGCACATTGTATTTTATGTGCAACAAACACAACCATTCAAATACACGTGCATTCTTGAACTATCTAGCAAAACCATCTAACCAAATGAAATGACGATAAAATGGTATATCCATAGCTATCACGTGATCATAGAATAATTTAAAGCAATTTTGTACATAATGGATGTCATGGGTCTGGTCGCCACTTATGTAGAAGTGACTTTCTTTTAGTATCACATGTTTCTCTTCATTTCTATCTTGCCCATGTCGATACATGATATGCACCATTATGCTCACCTGCTCTGAGTGATAGTATTGATTTTGAATTTCATTTTGTGGTTGTAGGATGTAATTTTCCGCAAAGTCAACCACTGATAGTATTGCTCCGAGAGGGAAGGTGTCCCAGCATATTATGAATTGCTCACCTTGCCACCGTGCCATATCAACATGTTGAATGTACTGTTGGATCTTTCCACGAAACTTTGGAATAAAATCACATACTCGCACCTAGTACATGAATTTTAATATGTCAATAAACCACATAAAAAAATGTGTACATGAATATTAATTTGTCAATATTCAATAATTTACTTGTGAAGTCACCAATTTAATCTTCTTGCTTTCTTTCCCATCATTTAGCTGATATGTCTCATACTGATAGTTCTGATTCTCAACAATTGTATTCTTGAATGCTTGATCTTCACTTTCATGGATGCAATCAGACCATAAGGATAGCCCACCACAATTGTTGCAACAACCGTCTACACATTCTTTTAAGTAATGTGTCTTCCCATCTTGCCTTGGACACATGATGCTACGGATGAAATCTTTGGATGACATTAGCGGCACTATACTTGAACATTCCTGCACATGGTTAGGATGCAAAAAATGACGTTTATGTGCATATGTATGGTAATAAAGGTCAAACTCTATGTGGTATCTACAACAACAAGTGTTTTGGATGGTATTGATTCTAACATACCAAGGCTTCCATTTTTCAAAAGATCATTGCCCGAGCCTTAGCTCTACGTGGGAAACTTTAAACATCTCGAATAGTTGAGTTTATGTCATGTCAAGATAATATTTAACATGAGGTTTGGTGTTTCTAGAACCCCTACAATGTTTTAACACATCCTTCGTGTTAGAAGAAGGCCTAGTGTTATCATGCCAAAATGTTTGCACTAGGCCCTTCACTGATTCGACTAACTTCATGTCTTTGTGGGGCAACCTACCACTAAATGCCCATAATGTTTCCATTTGTCCCTCTACATCAAGGTTGTCTCTTCTTACTGAATATTTTTTAAGTGTCTTTGGATTTAAAGGAACAATTTGTGATGTGCATTTAAGTAAACGACGTTGTCTTGTGGATCTACATACAATTGATTTAGCCAATACACGATGAGCCACATTACATTTTTGTGAACGAGATTTTTTACCAACCGATGTGAATGCAGTAGCAAGAGATTTAACAATGTGATTACTTGATTCAATATTCTTCATTGTTGTTATGCCTAAATTTCTTCTAACAGTTGCCATATTTCTAGATTTAAGCAAAGCTAAAAACAATTGGCATTTACCAGCTTCGGATTTGTTATCAAAATATTGTTTCATTATTTGAGAAGAATGACGAAGGATAGTGCATTTAGCCACCTTACCTTCCATGGAATTCAATCCGCTCTCATCCACTTGTATTTGTTTAGGAGTTCTCTTTTGTTTTGATGCAAAATTTCTTGCCATTTGAAATTGTGGAGTGACGTTTACATCCACTACCGGCTCACAACTTCGATTAGGATATTGAACCACCGAACATGGTTGTTGCTGAGTCACATTTACATCGGGAGTAACATAATTATTGAACTCCTCACAAGATTGTCCATTTACTAATGGATCAAGAATATCAACTTCTGTATAACCAGCTTCCTTTAATGTTGCATTATCTTCCTCAACCTCTACGTTAGGTATCTGTTGAGGGGGAATGGGAACTATTTTCTCATGTAATGAATGTCGATGATTTCTCGAATCTTCCCTTTTTTTTGTCTTTTATTTTCTTCTTCTTCTGGTGTAAGCACCTTCCTTGCTGACTTTCGTCCTCTATTGCGTACATTACCCATTGAAACCCACCCAAACCTGCACAAAACTATGGAATTATGTAAGTAATGATAAAAATTGCATGTCAAACAGTTCTTTGTGCACGGGTTTAGGTGAATTATGTCTTTTGATACTTGATAAAGCTGGCCAACACGATGCCGCTCTACATTTTCTGTAAAACACATATCGCATATGCAATATAACCCACCTCCAATATATTGCATATGCAATATTGAATTCCATCTTTTTAATGAACGGGCAGGTTTTTACATGTTTTCCATAACACATATGAGATTTAGTGCTCAATGAATATATGAAATTTACATTTATCTATATGATGAGGATGAGGGTGTCGATGAGCATGATGATGATGAGTGTGAGGGTGAGGGTGTCGATGAGGATGAGGGTGAGGGTGTCGTTGATGATGAGGATGAAGGTGTCGATGAGGATGAGGGTGAGGGTGTTGATGATGATGAGGATGAGGGTGTTGATGATGGTGAGGATGAGGCTAATGAACAATGATGATGAAAATGAGGATGATGATGAGGATGATGAGGATGAGGATGAGGATGAGGATGATGATGACGATGATGATGATGATGACCATGATGATGATGATGAAAATGAGGGTGATGGTGATGATGAGGATGAGGGATGATAATGATGATGATGATGACAAGGATGGTAATGATGATGAGGATGATGGTGATGATGAAGATGATGGTGAACAATGATGGTGATGATGAGGAGGATTATGACTATGATGATGATGACGAGGATGAGGGCGATGATGATGATGAGGTTGATGATGATGATGACCATGATGATGATAATGAGGATGAGGGTGATGATGATGATGATGAGGATGAGGATGAGGGTGATGATGAGGAGGAGGAGGAGGATGAGGATTATGATGATGATGAGGATGAGGATGAGGATGGTGATGATGATGAGGATGAGGGTGTCGATGAAGATGATGATGATGGTGAGGATGAGGGTGATGAACGATGATGATGAGGATCGAGGTTGATGATGATGAGGATGAGGGTGATGATGATGATGATGATGAGGGTGACGATGAAGATGATGATGAACAATGATGGTGATGATGAGGAGGATGATGAATATGATGATGAGGATGAGGATGAGGGTGATGATGATGATGATGATGATGATGATGAGGATGAGGATGAGGGTTATGATGATGAGGAGGAGGATGACGGTGATGATGATGAGGAGGAGGGTGATGATGAGGAGGAGGAGGATGACGGTGATGATGATGATGATGTTCATGATGATGATGATGATGATGATGAGGGTGACGATGATGATGATGATGATGACCATGATGATGATGAGGAGGATGAGGGTGATGATGATGATGATGATGATGATGATGACCATGATGATAATGATGAGGATGAGGGTGACGATGATAATGATGAGGATGAGGATGAGGGTGATGATGACGAGGAGGAGTAGGATGAGGATTATGATGATGATGAGGATGAGGATGAGGATGGTGATGATGATGAGGATG
>LPNX011054952.1:0-22500 GCA_001517045.1 Pseudotsuga menziesii | reverse complement strand
TTGCATCAGCCCTAATCAAAGAGTAATTAGATAATAACCACAATGAAGTACAATGGCTTAAATAGCCACAAGCAATTTGAATCCACATGAGGAAATTTGAATTGATTAGACTCTACTTGACTGTAGGTAACCAAGACCTTGTCTAAATCATTATTGAAGGACTTAATAGTTAACTGACCTTGTCTAAACCATTACCGAAGTTCAATGGAGTTCTAAAACACAACTCAAGTGTCTAATTCAGTGTTGAATGAGGCTAATTGACTGTGGTAGGTGAGAAATGGGCCTCTCCTACATGAAGCCATGCAAACCTAGCGCTAATTGAATGTAGAGAACTAGAACTGAATGTAACTGACTCCTAACTTAGCTTGACTAGTCACTAACTGAACTCAACTAATGAAGGTTGGTATCTGCACTCCCAGTGGCTCCTAAATTGTAGGAATTAATCTAGGAGGATCCTAAAATTATGCATGCAAGTGAAATCAATGGAAGTAGGCCTCAATTAGTGTTCCCCACACTTAGTAACTAGAATATGTGCCCCAATTAGGTCAAGTGGACCTAATGGTGCTAGTGACTAAAAATAGACTGGATGGACTCCCGATTTAGACATGACTCCTGATTTAGACATATGACTAAATTGGACAAGGGAGGATTAATAATCCTAACACCCCCCCTAAATGCTAACTTGGAAAATATGTGGGCCATGGTAACTAATAACATAGGTCAGCCATTACATCAAGTAAAGTAAAGTAACTACTAAATACAAGGAGCTGGGGAAAAAACCACCTGGGAAAAAATCCCGCCCTCTAATTAAGCAGGTAGAATCATGATCAATCTAGTTCTTCTATGCATAGGTATCATGGGGCTTGGCATGTGAAAATATCCATCATTATGTTTGGATGAATATGCTTCTTTTGAAGAAGAATGATATTCTCAACAAAATCAGAAATATAGACAGTTGTCGGATGAAGACTGGACCCATGTAGAGCAACTGAAATCAACTGATAAGTGAGAAAAGGTTCTTTAGGATTCAGAACATGTGAGGAAAACTCAAGAAAATGATATGTTGCAGCCATGAACAGAAAACCATGAGTGTTAAAATCATCCCCAAGTGTTAGGATCAAGTGTTCACGTGGATGGAGAATGTCTTCCTCTTTACTAGTTTTGTGGAGAGATGAGCATGTGATCAATGGTAGAGAAGCAATGGGACTGTGGAGAGTGAATGCTTGAGCTCCATAGTCTAATATAGCTTCAAAAATATTTAATGATTCATAAAATAAAATATCAGAAACCTCATAAGAGGAAACTAACACCAAATCCCCAACAATAGTTTTGAAGTGAAATTGCGGTACTTGATTTTTCACACGGGAATTGGTGAGAGCAGCTAAAAACATGACTGAAAGCTCTTAGATTTTAAAATATGAACCAGATAATATCATATCAGAAAGTAAATTCGATCTAAATAGGTTCACAACATATCTGAAACTGTGAAATGAAATCAAATCCCTAGCAGCAGTTTTGTAGGAGACTTGCGGTACTTGGTTCTTCACATTGTTGATGAGAACAGCTACAAGCAGTACTGAAAGATTATGAATTGAAATATTAAACCAAGAAATATTATATCAGATCCAAATAATATCATACCAGATCCAATAAGGTTCATATCAGATCCAAATAAATGGTCAACCGAGATGGTGGATGCACAACTTTCTTCTTCTTCAAAATTCTGAATTTTTGTGTATACAATCCTGCAGGAATTTGCTAGAAGATCTAGATCAAGGGGAGAAAAAATATCACTCTGGTAATCTGATACTTCTTCTAAAATATCCAATTTATTACATATTTTCACACCAGTAGCAACATTAAAGAGAGAAAAATCAAATTCCTCTTCACTTTTCGAAGCAATTACTAGCAAATTTTGAACAGAATTAAATGGAAAATCACCGGTGAATGTTTGCATGGAAGTGTAGAAGTATTTATCTTAAATATCATATATTTGAATGTATTCTTCTATTTCATCCATATGAGTAGATGATATATTAGATATCTCATAAAATTTCGGAGCATCAGGAGAAGGAGTCACTGCAAGGAGACTGTCTTCAATTCAAATTGATTGTGTAGAAGCTTCTGCTTCTTCTTCATTTTGAACAACTTCATCAGAGAGAGTGGAAGACAATATTTTTGGATTTAGAATGCTTATGGTTTTTTATATGCTTTCCAAAGTGCTATTATGATCCTCATCAATCATTCCAAAGGTTCTGTCCCCAGAGTTCCTCTAGATCTTTAATAGATCTACTGAGGTAGTGTAAGCTAGTAGAAAGAGCCAGTTTCATTATTTCAAAAGCTACATCCTTGGAATTTAGCCAGTCA
Organism: Pseudotsuga menziesii; assembly: GCA_001517045.1. Taxonomy (NCBI): domain Eukaryota; kingdom Viridiplantae; phylum Streptophyta; class Pinopsida; order Pinales; family Pinaceae; genus Pseudotsuga; species Pseudotsuga menziesii. The sequence continues at coordinate 20,133 of LPNX011054952.1, read as the reverse complement.
TTCTCACTCTCAAAAGAATATCTACTAAATCCATCAAACAACATATAGAGATCTTGTGTATTCATAAATATAAACATCTTCACCTTCCATTCAAAATAGTATGAGGATCAAGTGAGAAGAGGAACCGATGAATTCATTTTGAAGTTGTACCTGCAAAACAAAAAAAAGGGAACCGTAAGGTCGGACAGCCTAAACATTTCATGTTTTCATCACACCCAGCATAGTTGATCAATATTGATCAACTATTCCTTAAATTTGGGTATTAAGTGGTAAACCTTATGCTTTTGATGCAGATCTGGAAGGAGCAATTTCACTAAAAAATGATCTAGTAGGAGATATGAGGAGGAGAAGTGCCTTGTCCACTGAGGCTTTGATACCATATTAAATTGAGCACATAGATATGTGGAAAAACACACAACTCGCAAGATAGATCACACAATTTACTCAATTATTGAAGAATGAAACAGTGCAAAAGTGGCTTGTAGCTGTGAATGATTTTCTTTAATCAAAGAGTAATTAGATAATAATTACAGTGAAGTACAATGGCTTAAATAGCCACAATAAATTTGAATCCACATGGGTAAATTCTAATTTATTAGACTCTACTTGACTGTAAGTAACCAAGACATTGTCTAGATCATTATCGGAGGACTCAATAGTTAACTGACCTTGTCTAAACCATTACTGGAGTTCAACAAAGTTCTAAAACACAACTCAAGTGTCTAATTCAGTGTTAACTAAGACTAACTGACTGTGGTAGGTGAGAAATGCACCTCACCTGCATGCATCCATGCAAACCTAGCGCTAACTAAATGTAGAGGACTAGAATTGAATGTAACTGACTCCTAACTCAGCTTGACTAGTCACTAACTGAAGTCAACTGATGAAGGTTGGTATCGACACTCCCAGTGGCTCCTAAATTGTAGGAATTGATCTAGGAGGCTCCTAAACTGATGTATGCAAGTTAAATCAGTGGTAGTAGGCCTCAATTAGTGTTCCCCACACTTAGTAACTCGAATATGTTTCCCAATTAGGTCAAGTGGACCCAATGGTGCTAGTGACTAAAAATAGACTGAATGGGCTCCCGATCTAGACATGACTCCTGATTTAGAAAATATGACCAAATTGGACAAGGGAAGATTAATAATCCTAACAATTTAAATCCCAAAAGGACTTATTAAAAAATTATAATTACATTCATGTGTGTGGTCTTCGGAATATCAACCTCTTTCATCATGATTTAGTTGTATCCAAAACAAAGGTCAAGTTTGGTGAAATAGTTGGAATAATGGAGCTCATTAATGATTGGGATGAGAAATTTATCTTTCATGGTCAAGTTATTCAGGGTACAAAATTGAGACACATATTCCAAGTGTCTTGTTTCTTTAAAACCATTAGCATAGTGGATGAATACATGATATTGTTGGGATGAATGACTCTTTCCTCTAGTATATCTTGAATTATCTTTTCATTTCATCATTTTTGGAAAATAGGTTGCTATATGGAATACATTTGGCGGTTGATTACTCAGAATGAAGGGTATATTATGATAATACTTGCCTCTAGATTGGGGTAAACACTTTGGTGTCTCAAATACCTACTGATGTTTTTCCAAAACCCTTTGCAAGTTAAGATATATTTTTGGCATAATGTTGTTAGAGCCTATATTGCATGGAACCCAAAAGTAACTCTTAAGTGGCCTTCAAAAAAAATTTACATCCAATTAAAACTTATGATTTCAGGGGAATTTTCTTGGATCCATTTAAGAGTGTGATTATTAGATTCCTAAGTAAAAAACAAGTATAATTACTTGAATTCCAAGGTGATTGGCCCCAATGTGTGTGACTACTATGCCCTAAAAACTATATCATGATCACCCATATCTATGCCCAATATATAAGTTTTGAGATGATCTCACCCAAGTAGAGTTTGACATTTTCAAAACACTGACAATGTTTCATCATCCCACCATTGGCTATCATAATTTTAAATTTGTATTCAAGTGTACATAGCAAGAGATTTCTTTAACCACTTGCCAATGAATTTGTCAGTGTTGTCACTGTAAACAAGGACTGCCAGTTTGCAATTCTTGATATAAGCCAGAAGTTTTAAGTTTTGTGGAGATAAAAAATTGGATAAAGCATAAAAAGAGATGAGTGATTATTCTCTATGGAATTTGGTTTTGTATTCTTCTTACATGGGAGGAATTTGGTGAGTAACCTTGCACTTAGGGGTATATTGAAGAATGATGTATTCATAATGGGTATTATTTGTCAGATCAATTTGAAATGGAATTTTTTCATTACATTTATGACAAGGAGCATATTTTTCATTATAGTTATAGCAAATTCCATGTCTTTTTTGTCTACCATTTATGTTGGAGATGAACTTTGTAATTTAAAGTGAGGAAAATCGATTGTGATTGAGGAATTGAACTATGTAGAGAATGAGTCAAGAATGAAATAGTGTTTGTTGGTTTCTTCATTAATCACTGTATTCACTTCTAGAGATCTCTCAAATATCTCCAACCAAGTAGCAGGATGTTGCATTCTAACTTGTGATCTTATCGCCTCCTTGATACCACTAATAAAACAATATTTATAGAAATAATTTGTTAATTTATCTATACAAATAGATAATTCCTCAAAGGATTAGATAAAGTTTGCAACTGAGCCTATTTTGGGTGACATTGCAAAACTGCAAAAATCGTAAGTATCTCTTTCATAAAAAACATGGATAGTTTTAACCAATAGACTTTAGGTGATATAGCATCCATAGTATTTTTTATGCCCCTCCTACCATTTCCATCATTTAGGATATAGATGTAAAACCCATACCCTAAGTTTTATTATGTCATCACTAATTCCATGGATGGTGAAGTAATGTTACAAGGGTACCATGATAGGTTACAAGGGTTTCCAATAATATTACATAATATCACTTGTATTTTCTACATGTATGCTTCCCAAAGAACAAGTCTACTTATTGAACCAAGAGAACGCTATGTTATTTTAAGATGTCACAAATGACTCAATTATTATTTTTCAATTAGGAGCTCACTAACCCCAAAACATGCTCTACAATCACTAGAAAATATCTTACTTTTCAGGGTAGTGTCGAGCTTTAAATTATTAAATAAGCACAATTCCTTGCAAAATCGTGTTTTTAAGTTGGTCCTACAACTTGATGTTGAAGCTTCTGTAACTCTAAAATTTATGTACCTTTGAGTGTGATTTTTTCTCCAATTATATTCATATGTTTACTCAACAATTCCACATGTTTTTATTAAATTATAATGTGCCAAGAAAAAAAAGGGTAATTTTCCATAATCATTTTGATTTTGGCCTTCTCATATGATACAATTTTTACACAAATTTTATAGCATGCCATGCATCCAATATTCAGGTATGAATATGACTTTTTTACAAAAAATGATGTGATTTACACTCAATTTGAATTTTTATAAATTCATATATAATATTTTACCCCGAATTGTTTCACATTAGTTTTTTGGCTAGTCAAAACCCTAACTTACACATAGTGTATCTCCAAAAGTAGAGCGAACTAGAAGATGAAATTTTGAAACATTATACTTCATTATGTATTCACTGTAACTTGAAAAGTTAAGACCTTGAAATTACGTGAAGAAATTTGGAGAAAAAAATTCAATATGATTAGTGTGAAGAAGCCAAACCTTTTGGACCAACAAAAAATCCTAACTTACACAAAGGGTTTCTTCGAAAGAATATAAGCCTATAAGTTGAAATGTTTACACACAATACTTCCACATTCCTCACTGTAACCTAAAAAATGCAAACATTGAAACTTCACAAAAGAAATTGGAGAAAAAATTTCAAGCTGATTTGTTTGAAGGAACCAAACCCTAGGATTACAAGTTTTCCTTTTTGTCCCAAGAAAGAGCTCTAATACCACATATACTATACTTAAACCTAGAAATTCTAATAAAATATAGAAAAATAAAAGAAAGAATAGAAAAAACCAAAAACCAATATATTGTATGATTGATATTAAAAGTATATAGCTATGTTCAATTGCCTCTTCAAGGGGGAAACCTTGAAGATCCAAACTCCAAACACAATAACAATTCTCAAACAAACATTACAGTTCTTATGAATCCATATATATTGCTTCAATAGCTTACTCCCTCATTCCTTGTGGTCCTTATATTAATGAGTGTCAACCACCTAGAGGCTTTATTCAATAAATAGGGCCTTTTTCATTAAGTTATTACATTAATATAATGGGTGGGTGGTGTAGGACCATAATAGTGTACTGCGGCGTGCATGACTAGACATGATTTTTATTTAGGAATTAATTTTGTCGATTTCAAGCTTTGTAACATAATGAATAATTGTTGGAATGGTCATTTTTGGAATTTTGAGCATTTTCAAGGGAGTGGAGGTGTAGTGATTTCTCTCTTTTAACCTTTGCAAAGTCTTTTACTTGCATCTAGTTTTGACTCAAATGATTGAGGTGTGTGGTTCACCATTTTGATTAAGTATTGGGTGGTTGATTTCTATGTACTTTATGCTCCTATTCTTAGTGAAATAAATCACATATTTGGGATTGGATGGATCCATCTATTCATGTTCTAGAGTATAATTTTAAAGGGGGTTTCAATATGTTGGAGTGGGAGGGGGATAAACCGGGTTTTCAAAATTAATGGTCTAAAGTTTAAGGAATTGTGCTTGCTGTCCTTGCAAATATACTCTTTATATTTTTAAACAGAGTTGGAAGAAGAAGGGGATATTTTATGGAGGTTGGTTAGTTGGTCTAAATATTAACAAGGTCTTGATAGGGTGCCATCTTGAATGGATCAGTTCTAAAGGACATGGGAGGATTTGAATTTCTCTATATAACCTCATCATATTAATTTGATTTTATAAGTGAAATGTTTAGATAATGTATCAATTCATAGTATAATTTCCTTGAGACAATATGTTAATTAACCCCCTTCTTCATTTTTCAAGCTAAATGCGTCCCATTTAGAGATATAAAAATTATTTGAATTTGTGCAAAGAGTATGGAATATTTTCCCACAGATAATCAAGGACCAAGGTTGGATTATTTGGTGGGATGTTGCATTGTTTTATACTATTAAGTTAATCAAAGGTTGGAGTAGGATGCTAGATAGGAATTGTAACAAGGATTTATAACTATCTCAGCAATGTCTTGTTTAAGTTCACACCTTCCTTGAAGAGGATATCTTGAATCTGTCCCATCAATAGGAGGTTGTGAACTTGGATATTGTGGTTGACAAGCAGAGGATTACTTTGAAAAGAGTTATTTGGTTGGATACCATCTTTAGTGGATTTAGGGAGGGGATGAGGGGTCTAAGTTTTATTTTATTTTTCTCAATTGTAAGGTGGAAAGGGAGAGGGTATTTAGATAATGTGACACTAATGGATATATTCTTAAGTACCTCACTGATCTTAGATGTATGTTTAGATACAATTTTTATAATAATTTTTCTTGATTATTCTTTGACAGATGAGGTGATGGCTACTAGAGATGCTTGGTTCCATGTGGTCCTTCATAAGGTTTCATGTAGTGAGAGAATATTTATTGGAATACTTTCTTAATGGATTGTATTCTATGAAGAATACTAAATCTCGATGTATGCATGTCACGTACGTATCAGTTTCACAAGGCCATGTGGGATTCTATTGGTATTGATTTTTGTTATTTGGCCTTTAAAGTTTTTTCTATTGATTGAATACTTGAATTTTTCAACCAAGTTATTATTGATCTTATCACAAAGACTGAAAAGATGGATTCCTTTGGTGGATTGCAATATCTCACTTTTCTCATGGTTTCATATAAAATTATGGCTAGGGATTTTTCATTGCAAATACACTAAGCAACAAACTATGTGTTTTGTTTGGAGACCATGATATTTTCAAAGGAGATCAATTCTTGACATCGCAATTTATACATGGGAGAATATGGAGTGGGAACGGGAGACTTGGAATGCAGACATTGATCTTGAAATTCAACCTTGAAAAAGGCTATGACCAAGTTGATTTGTATTTAGTTTATGACATGTTGATGAATTTTGATTTTGGACTTCGATGAGTTTCCATGGTGAACACTCTATTCACTAATGCATCATCTTTTGTTTTGGTGAACAAGTCCTTTTTTTTTAGATTTATTGAAATCATTATATTCATTAGGGGTGTCTATTGGCCTCTTATTTAAATGTCTTCACTAATATGGATTATTTATTAGAATATTTTCCCATATGGTTCCAACATGGTTAACTCCTACTTTGCAAATGATTTTTTTCTCTGGTTAAGAGAAAAAAATTGCATTTGTTGATTGGTCCCTTGCTTGTCTAAAAACATTGTACTATTCCTTTGATTCCATAGTTACATAAAACTAAAATTTGTTTATTAGGTTTAGATACCCCCTCAAGATTGGATCCCTTCTATTTGGTCTTATCTTCAACTTAGTGTTATTGAATGATATTCTAGGATTCCCTTTGGAGTTGGGTTGTCCACAATCACCATGTAGGATTGGTTCTTGCAAAGATTGCAGAGTAAGCTTCATAAGGACCTTACATTTTTAGGGAAGTTGATTATTGTGTGTTGTTTTCTTCAAGCATCTATTTATTATTATGCGTCCTCTTGATTTCTAAACAAGGCTCAATTATGGTAGATTGAGCATAATTTGAAAGTTTATAAATGGTCCAAGTACGATGGATATATAGGGCTTCCCTTAGTTCAATGGGATGTTTTCACAATGCCCAATGATAGTGTGGCTTAGTTTGATTAATTTTGCTACTCAAGGGTGTACACTTGCAACCAATTGTGCGGTGCACTATTTTGATGGTTCAACTCCCTTGGCATATATTATTTTAGTATTGGTGTATTTCCATACAATAATTAGGTAGAAACTGAGGATACTTTAAACTATCAAACATCATCCCATCTATTATGTTTCAGGTGTATGGTTCCCTCATCTTTTGGAGCATCTAGGTTTCTTGCAAGATGGTTTCTAGTTTGGTACATTGGTAGTGGGAGGGTAGCAAGGAAGGTTAGTATATAGCTTACCATCCCATTTGGAGTTAGAGGGTGCATGAGTCATTTGTGATAGAGATAGAACACTTTTTGTCTCATAGATTGAGTAAGAGTGGCATCTTTCTTTGGGGTGGTTTATATGATCTGGTCTCTTGTTCTTGGAGGGAGTGACATGTTCTTTATCAAGAGAATGGTCTCCTTTATTTTAACCATCATTTGAATTTGGAGCTTTGGAAGCTTATCCGAAAGGCTAAGTTGTATAAATTCAACATTGGAATGCTTGGTCCTTTTTGGGGAGATTGGAGTTGGTCTTTTGGTTAGTCCTTTCAATAATATGAATCTTGTTGCCTACATTTTGTACTTCATCAAAGGAATATGTTATCCACAATCCTACATGCTCACTAGATATTCATGTATTTAGAGGATAGATGGATCCATTGGTTGCATAGTGTTTGGTCATATATAATTTCATATAAGTTGAGAGTTTTTGCATGATTAACAATTTATGAAGGGGTTATTACTTCCAAGGATAGGTCGGAAAATAGTTTTTTTTATTTCCTTTGTCATGTTTGTAAGTGTTCTTGTCAATTGCATAGTGTTTGGCCATATAAAATTTTATATATGTTGAGAGTTTTGTATGGTTGATGATTTATCAAGGTGTAATTCCTTCCAAGGATAGGTTGGAAAAGAGTGAGCTTTCTGATTTCCTTTGTCATGTTTGTTAGTGTTCCTAGACAACGAAGCACACACTACTTTTCATGAATGTTATTATGTTTAACCTTGTTATAGGTTTCTTTAAGATGGCAAGATGAAGTTCACCATGAAGTATGTCTATAGGGGCTCTATTGATAAAATATGTCCTTTGAGTGCTTGTTGCTATGAGAAAGAGGATATGATCTCATTTATATATACAGTTTCATTCAAATATCCCCTGTGGATTTGAACCTAAGAGTCCAAATTGTAAGTTATTAGGAGGAAACACTTGTCCTTGACTCTTAGACCCACTCAAGATGTACTATTTATATAAACTATAATAAACATTACACAATATTTCTTAAATATGTATATATGGGGGTGGTTTATTTTTTATCAACTTACCCAAAAATATGCTAGGCAATAGATCATGTAAAGCACATTACAAGCTATTTTGGGTTGTGTAATGCATTGAGGAAGAAAGAGATCCATGGTGAAGATTGTGTATTAAGAAATTTTATCTCTAGAGTGATAAGTTAAATCAAATCGGATAACTTGTCCCTAAACATGAGTAAGAGAAAAGTTTAAAATGGAATAAATCACTGGGACCAGTTTTTGGTAGCAGTAAACCATGAAGGAAGCCAACTTAAATATTGTTAGAGTAAGTTAAACTTTAGACAATTAGCACCTAAATTCCAATGATTTTCTGGGAGAATGTGACTAAAATTGTTGAAATGGTAGTTTTGGGTTATTGGAATTGCATAATCAAGGTGCCCTAGGGTAATAAAGGAGGTTGAATCCATTCCTACAGTCAAGATTACAATTACAAGAACCTAATCGCAATTTAATCAACTTCCCTATCACTAGTTTTTGGCAAAAACCGTCAAAGACAGTGCAAATAGTCTCAGAGTTTAACTTAGGAGTAACCTAATGTTTAGACAATTTGCACCAGTTTTCGAGTGAAACTCTGGCTGAGATTGTTGTAATTTCTGTTTTGGGTTATTGAAATTCCATAATCGAGGTCTATGAATCCATTTTTGTAGTCAAAATTGCAATTCCATCTACCGAAACTGTTATTTCAGCAATTTTTCCCATCGTTGTATTCCAACAAAACCTGGAAAAAAATGCAAATCCTCTAAACATTAGCTTACTCATTTTTCACTTATATACATATATTTATCCATTTGTTTATCCACTCAAACTTATTACAAGTACATCTAGATTTCATTGATTGAAATTAAAAGGTAAATCATCACAATCTAATTTGGTTAATTTGGTCATTGAAGTGAGATGTGTTCATTTAATGGTTTCACCATTTATTTAGGATGTTGTACATAGTAAAGAGAAAAGAAATCCACTATTCTCTTCAGTTAGGGTAGTTGTAATCCAATCAACAACCAAGCAGATTTTGTCGAGAATATAAATATTGTCAGTTGTCTATTGATCAATACGTATGGTAATCAGGAATTGAACTAAGTTGACTTTACCATTCCACATGATGGTGAAAAGTGCGCTTAAGTTTAATGATGATCAAGAATGGAATTTGACATGGTACAAGATGTATTTAGAAAAATAGAACGTATTTGACATGTAATATATGATGCTCCACATCAATGTCTATGTTCATAAAAAAAAATTGAACCATTAATTTGAAGCATGATTGTATCAGCCACCCATCATAAATGCTAGTACCTGAATTGGCAAGGTTTTGAAAGTCAAGGTGACTCGAGGAGCTGGACCAGCTGATGTAGTTATGGTGGCCAGTGGCCTGTGGGTACAAGTATCAAAAATATCATTAACAAATCCCATTAGCACATGAACGTGGTTGGATGGCTGCTAGTGCTGGCTTCGTGTCAATTTCACCAAGTAATTTGAATGGAGTAAGCTAGCTATGGAGCATTCCTCCCTCATCGCACGAAGGACGATCAAAGTTAACGTTGACTTTGCTCCTCCTCCGTCCGATGGAGGGAGGATTGCTCCATAGCTAGCTCACTCCAATTTGAATTCCATATTGTCTCCAGACTACATTGATTCACACTGCCCATCATTAATGGGAAGCCTCTGAAAATTAAACTAGCCCACTCTAACCCTCCACCTGTGGCTCAAAATCCTTTGTAATTGTGCTTCGTGCCGGATCCATCAATCGAGGCATGAGGGAGTTAATGGAGTAGAGTCGGATGAGACGATAATGATGCCACTAGCTACAGACAACCAGATTTCCATAGAGACTGGTTTAAGGTATTGCAGAATCTCTCTTCTTCTATTTTTTTTGTATTTGGGTTTTGTTCCACAGTAGGGGTTGGCCTTCCTCCTTCGTTAGCACGGAATGGTGGTTTTTTTTATAATTTTTCATAGGAATGGTGCATGTGTTATATATATATAGTCTTTGGAGTGGTAACCTAAAACTCTATGTCCCCCTTCATTCCTCCACCCTCCCGCTTGGACAACTATGTGCACGGGAACATAGTGCTTGAGTAGTAATCCCAATAGCTCGTGGCTTTCATTTGTTGAGATTTGACGCACAATATGGGGCTTTGATGTGCAGGTTTGGGTGTTGGGTTAACCCTTGAAAGGAAACGACCAAGGATGGATGTTTGGATTAGCTCACTGAAGATATTCCATCCTATGGGTGCACCTTTCAAATGCATCGAGGACACCAAATTTAAGAGAGAAAATGTTTTCTACAAATTATGTATGAAACACATGGAACACAATGTCCATATCTTGAATAGGGATAATGAAATGGGCATAAAGACCTGTCCCCTTTAGTTGTTTTTCATCCAACCCTAACAGGTGACAGTTATATCTTCCATGACTTAAGTTTCGAGGGATTGTAAAATATAAAAAAAATAGACTCTAGAGTCTGTCCCTCTCCCTTCAACCTCACCAAGTGTCGAATGATTATCGTTTGGTGAGACAAACCAAAATTTTATTTCATTTTTTTGTTTCTTTTCCTTGTCACCAATGGCTATGTGTTTTAATAGTAGGGATTTTGATGCAGTGTTCCCTGAGATAATCCATTCGAAGTTCCAGGTAGTGGGCACTCGAGGGTGGCACAGAGACTTGGATTTGGAGTCCTTCATTTGGTTCTCAGTGCTCACCAAGCATTAATAGGTACACTTGCTCAAAATCCATATGTCACGACTAACATTTTGGTATTTAAAATATTATGTATTTTGCATTTAGGGAAAAATGTTACAACGATTTTTCACGAACTCAAAATTGATTACTCGGTTAGTTAACCCACTAGTTGTTTTTCATTTTATGGCATGACCTCGTCTTCCTGTGAAAGATGAAAATGAGAGAAGGACCATTCATTAGGGCCTAGGTGTTTTTTCCTTTATGTCATTCTTTGTCGTTCGTAGCTCACTAAATCCTTGCTTATGGGCCGGCTCCAATTAGTCATAGAAAATAAATAGTAGTTGGACCTTGTTCATTAAAATTTATGCCTTTACAAGTGTTCAGGTTCACCCGGTGGCTAGTTGTAGGTAAGGATTTACATAGAATGATATATAATAGATCTAAGGACTGAAGCCAAAAGTAAAAATATGAATTTTATTTTAGTTTTGGTGACTTTGCCTCTCCCATACTAAGGCTTTTGTGTATCTATAGTTGATGGGAAAAATTCTAAAGTGACATCGTAAGGATCAATGTAGTGGCTGACCTCCTCAGTGGAAATTGTATTCACTGACCAATGACATACAGGTGTATGACACATTGCCTCAATAGTACTCATCAATATAGTGGAAGTTGGACATAATTGTAGTCTACAGACAATTTTCATTTTATTATATGTCTTAGAAATAAGGCCATCATGCCATGTGGCCAGAGGAACTCTTCACTTGCATTAAAATCTGTGAAGAAATCGATCAGTTAGTTTCCAATCTGGAGCCCAAATAAATAAATAATCAATAAGTCCTCATGCTTGAACAATAGACAAACCACCTTTACATGTGTTGTTAATTGTAAAGGCCAAAGAGGTTAAGGTTAATGGAAAGAAGCTTGTATTGAATTTCTTATGCCCTTACACAATCATGGAATATTAAAATTCAAATCCAACATAGTTGGATGACTACGATTTATAAAAGTCCTTTCAGCTAAGAAACCGTTGGTATTGGTAAAGGTAAATGTAGTTGGTGGAAGATTGAAAACTTGAACTTCCCTATTTAATCAACCATCTATTAAAATATACTAAACCATGGACTGATAATGAAACTAACCATTACAAAAATTTAATACCAAACTTTAATACTAGACATAGGAAAATGCACCGAAGCTTAAAAAAAAAGGCCAAATTCATTAATTGTTTAGGGAGTTCATAACTATAACTCTAGAATTATACTTACAGGCTATAGCTATATTTGGAAATAGTGTTAGATAAAAAGGGAGATAAACTCATTACAAAGGCATGAGAAAACTTATATTAATAATAAAAATAGTTGGATAGAAAGCAAAGATAAACTTATTAAAAAGAATAAGAAAACTTGTCTTAATTATAAAATAATTTTAAGATAGTCCATATAGTATTATCTTTTGTGGGGACTCCTTATTCATTCATTACAACTGTGATACTTTGATTACTAGTAAGTGGAGGGATACAAGTGGGATACTCTGATTACTTGTAAGTGGAGGATGGCCACATGGTCAATTAATAAAATAATTTGGATCATTAGGTGATTAGGAAGTTAGGTTGATTTTTGTTTTAGTTTATTTTGCCTACACTTCTATAATGGAATATTTAGAAAACAAATATTTTTAGAATGATATCTTTAAGTTTTGTTATTATATTTTTGTTTTAGTATCTCCACTTATTTCATAATTGTTCTTAAGGTGTTTCTCAATTTAATTTGTATATTTCTAATTTAATTAGTTTTTTTTAACTCTTTATCTTAAGATTGCTTAAGTTAGGATTGCTTCTTTTAGGGTTAAATTTCTAGAATTGCTTCTTTGTAAGTATGTTATTATCTTATGTTTTTTTTTTAAATGTTTGTGGTATTATCTTATGTTTGGGTTTTTTTATATTTTTTAATGTTTCCTTAAGGATTTTCTATGTCAACTTATTTGTAACAAACATAGATTATATAGATTGTAGTTAATATTTGTTTTTATTATTATTTTTCATTATGATAGGATAAAATTGTATATATATTTTTAATGTTTGTTTTTTCCTTTAATGTTTTTTTTATATAGATTGTAATTAATATTTATTATTATTATTATTATTATTAGTTTATTATTTATTATTTATTTTTACTATCATAGCAAAAAGTTGTATATATTTTTATTTTGATAGGAAGTTATAATTAGACTATAATTACTCTATTTTACAAGATTTGTACAAATTTTCTATAACTAAAAAATATTATATGTAAAATAACTAGGTAATGTTAGTATCTGTTTATGAAATATATAATAAGCTTAGTGTTATCATATCATTGGTGGCTATGAAATACATAATTTTTTTAGTTTTAATTGATATTTTATAATATTTCATAATGTAATTTATCATTTTTAATTAGTTTTGTATAAATTATTTTTTTCTATAGATTTGTTTTTAAAGCACACTTTTTATATCTCGTTTTGCTTGAGTTAATTCTTTTGGTTTGGTTTATTTTTTGTATATAGGTAGTTAATGGTTAAACTTTACAATGTCTAGAAAAAAGAAAAATCCAAGTCACGGTTGGAGATATGTCTCGATGGAAAAAAGGACAAACTTCCAATATTCAAAATGATTCAAACACAAGCGAAGAAGTTTATAATACTCAATTGCAGCAACAATTTGATGAAATTTTTGGAATTTTATCTAATGAAGAAACAAACGAAGTTGAAGAAGAGGTTGATAATCATAAGAAAATGAAAGTGCAAACAAAAAGAAAATTTCACATGGAATGGTTAGATAAGTTTGATTGGTTGATTTATGTGAGGCATGATGCTAAAATATATATGAAATGTATCTACTGTGAGAAGTATAGGATGAGTAGACCATGGGATCTAGGAAATGGTTGCACATCATTACAACATGATGCTCTTGTTATTGATGAAAAAACACTAGTACATAAAGATGCTAAGGCAAGATGAATTAGTACATTAGAGAGAAATATGAAGCCAAATCCAAATCATGTTAGACAAGTGGAAAATGCTAATAAGGAAAGTGTTATTCCTACCATGAAAATCTCATATTTTGTGTGCCAAGAAGATTTATCTTTATCAAAGTATGAAAAACGATGCAAATTTCTCATAGATGCAAAAATATGAGATATTCCAAAGTCTCAAGATTACTCTTCATACACAAATCCTAAATCTACAAATGATTTTATATATTGCATATCAAGACACCTTGAAGAGATTCAGAGAAACAATATGATGGATAGTCATTTCTTCTCATCAATGGTTGATGAAAGTACCGATTGAAACTTAAAGAAACATCTTGTTCTCTCTGCTACATATTTAGATTCAAAAGGTCTTGGGCCACCCATTTCACAGTTCATGAAGCTGGAAAATGTAATGGATGGAAAAGGGAAAACAATATATGATAGTGTCAATCAATTAATAAATGGCAGAGGTCTTCATTATAAAGATATGATAGTTGTTTCTACATATGGTTCTTTAGCAATGATTGGACATGAAAATTGTTTTGTTTCACATTTGAAAAAAGGCACTCCAAACCTTATTATAGTTCATTGTGTAGCTCATCGTGAGTCTCTAGAAGTAGCAGATGGCTCTAAAAAAAAACCTGAATTATTATAAGTTAAAAAAATTGCAAAAAAAGTATATTCATGGATTCAAAACTCACCAAAGAGAAGGTATGAACTTAACGATTTGCTTAAAGTCATGCAAATTGATGTTCTCGATGTGCTACAAATACACGTCATGAGATGGTTATCAAAGGGAGAAGTTATTATGAGGCTTGTGAAGCTTATGCCGGCAATCTTAACATTGTGTAAAAATGAAAGAAAAACTTCATCATGGTATGATAAGACACAAATTTATTCCATTTAGTTTTGTTTGCATATTCTTTCTGATGTGTTGGGTGAACTGAATAAGTTAAGCAAGACTTTTCAAGAAGAAAGTGTAGACATTACTGCTATTGGGTTGGCTCTTGAAGTAACTATAAGTACATTGTCAAGATGGTTTTTGAGAAAAGAAACATTTGAAGAAGGTACAACTTACCTTTCAAAAAATTTGTGAGATTCACAATATGGATACATTGAAATTAAAGATCAAGGAGTACTCATATATAGACATGAGTTGCAATATATCTCTATTCCAACTATGGATATTGATTATAATGATAGTGAAAAAACTATGAAGCCTCATATAGAAGGTAGACAAGAGACTTGTCAGCATCTCACAGAAGGATATATTGAGTCTCATGTAGACTCTTTGAATGAAGGATTTAGATCTCCATCTTTTTAATGCGGAAAATTTGTTTAGTCCTAGTTATTATCTGGAAGAATGTTGGAGTTGCGAGAAAAATTCAGAGCGTTGTGTTTCTAAACTATTTCAACATTTGAAACATACCATATCAAATGATGTGAGAAATTTACATTTGTTTGATGTTAAAGGCTGCAAAAGAGAGTTGCACCCTTTTGTTGATTCATTAAATATGGCTTGTGAGAGATTTCCAATGAAAGAAGCACGGAAGGTCTTTCGTAACACAAAACAGTGGCACGCAAACTATCCTCATATAATGAAATTATGGAAACCTCTACTCACTATTCTTGCAAGTATAGTGGATTGTGAAAGATGATTTTCTAAACAAAATATCATTAAGGACATTCAAAAATCAAGGTTAGGATTGGATACACTAGATGCGATAATGAGAATATATTTAAATGGACCGGAATTATTTACTTCCTGTTGATTCTAATGCACTGTATAAAATATGGAGAGATACAAATTCAAGAAGAGTTCATGAGCTTTGAGAGTTGGGAAGTCTTCCTAATCTTCTCAAGCTAGTTGTGTTATTTTCAAACAAATTATATAACTTCTTTGGGATGGATGCAATAATATATTTATTGCTGAGTTTTTGAATTTCCAATGAAGCATAACTACAGTTGAATGACTTTGGTTGTGAAAATATTGAACAAAAGAGGTAATATTCTAAGCATAGTGTGTTGTTATATATTATATTAAATTTAGGACATAAATATACCATTTGTCTCTTACAACTTATTTTTTATTTAAGAATATTTCTTGTAGAAATTTTGAAGGACTTTGATTATAAAAAGATTGAACAAAAGAGGTAATATTTTAAGCACAGTGTGTTGTTATATATTATATTAAATTTAGGACATAAATATATTATTTGCCTCTTACAACTTATTTTTAATTTAAGAATATTTCTTGCATTAATTTTGAAAATTTTCAACAATCACTTGTCATTCAATTGAAGGACTTTGGTTAAGAAAAGATTGAACAAAAGAGGTAATATTTTAAGCAGTGTGTTTTTATATATTATATTAAATTTAGGAAATAAATATTTCACTTGTCTCTTACAACTTATTTTTTATTTTTAAGAATATTTGTTGCAGAAATTTTGAAAATTTTGAACAATCAGTTGTCTTTATAGAAGTTGCAATTTGCAAGTTACAACACTAGTGACCATTTTCTTAATAATAGACATGTAAGTATTCTATTTTTAAAATAATAAATATTTTTATTATTTTAGATGACAAATTCAATGACTTTAGTTAAAAAATAATTGTTGATTTTATAGTTTAGGGGTTCTATTTGGTTGTAATTTATTTGAGTGTAAACTTTAAGGCATAATTAATATGAGAAATTTATTTTATGTGTTACATGATTACAACTTTCTGTGGTAGCATATTATTTTTGTATTTTTATTATGTGTCACTTTACCAGTAGTACACTATTTTTGTTACACCTTCATATCTTGTGCCAGGTGAAGGGATATTTGTTGTTCCATGTTCATTTGAGAGACATATATGCTCTTAAAATATGAGCATGGCAATAAGTCAAAACTAAATTTTCTAGTTTTTTCCCACATCATGTTCAATCATTATGGAAGTTGCAAGTTATAACACTAGTGACAATTTTCAATAAAAGGGACAAGTAATTGTTCTATTTTTTAAATAATAGATATTTTTAATATTTTAATTGACAAATTCAATGAATATTTTGTTCAAAATAATTGTTGATTTTATAGTTTACAAGTTTTATTTGGTTCTAATTTATTTTGTAGAAAATTTTAAGGCATAATTAATGTGATAAATTTATTTTCTATGTTATAGGCTTACAACTTTAAATTCCAGCAATAGATTATTGGTGTTAAGTGTCACATTTTTAGCAATACATTATTTTGTTATAACTTCACATTTTGTGCCACTTGAAGGGTTATTTGATGTTCCATGTGCAAAACTAATTTTTCATATTTTTTCCACATTCAATCCTTGGGGAAGTTCCAAGTTACAACACTAGTGACCATTTTCATAAAAATGGACAAGTGTTCTATTTTTTAAATAACATATATTTTTATTATTTTAGTTGACAAATTCAATGAATATTCTATTAAAAAATGATTGTTGATTTTATTAAGATTATGGGTTCTATTTGGTTGTAATTTAACTGCAGCATATTTTAAAGTTAAGGCATAATTAATATGATAAATTCATTTTCTATGTTAGAGGCTTACAACTTTGAATTATAGTAGTCGATTATATGTGTGAGTGCATCCACTATTATATTAGTATTAAATGTAATTAGAAATAATGTATTATTCAAATAACCAATAGTTGAAGGTATATTGGCATTAAATGTAATGAGAAATAATGTTTATTCAAATAACCAATAGTTGAAGTTGCTTTTAGAGTATAGATTATTGTTTTTAGATGAGAAGGTCAATCTCCTCTAGCTTTCAAAATCAATTCTAAATTCCATTAATTTATCATGGTTTCAAATATATGGATAGGAATGCTATAGTCAAACACCGTGTGAACTTCAGTAGAACTAGAAGTTGAAAACCCCCTAAAACAAAAGGAGACAAAAGTCTTGCACTTGAAAAGGGATGATGCACAATCATGGACTCCTTTAAGGACACTTTAGATGCCACATAATACTGGAATAAACGGAAAACTCTGATTTTAGGTGACAATTAGGGGTACTTCCCTAACTTATTTGAAGATGAAGTAAAAAGAGAAAAGTTAGGTAATTGAATCAGCTTTCATAATATATAGGGTTTATGCAGAGAAAGTGTGTGCAAATGATTATAAAATTAGTTTCTGTGAAAGTGGGTTTTCAAATTTTCAGCACATCTTAACATATATGTTTGTGCGGGTGCAGCAATATATGAGGTAATGATGTCCATTTGAGATAAAATATTGCAGACATATAAAGGACATATGGGCCTAGTGCAACACTATTTATTCGGAAATTTTCATGAATTATTTTTTTTATTATTAATTATTGAAGTCAGAAAAGCTTGAAATTAAAACCTTATGTGTGGGTACAACACTTTAGGGGCAAAAATTAATGAAATCCTTGATTTCTTAATATAAGATCACAGAGCTTGATATCGTCTAGTGCACCATATAGTTTTTATGGGAAATGGTGATGGAAATCGAAAGTTATATAAGAAACAATCGATGTATGTATTCTCAAAAACTAACATGTGTCATTTAGAAAAATAATTATAAATAAATAAAACATAGTTTTGTAGGAAAAAATTATATATTCAGAATCGTCATTTCTTACTCTACAATATCGTACATTTTCATAAAAAAATATTGTATATGTCATATCAAAATAGGGATCTAATCTGAGCATATTGATAGAGTTCTAAAAGACTTGAGCAATAGCCCTGGTTGATTTGTCCTAGCCATTGGGTTCGGTATTCTGAAGCTGCTTCCAAACCCAATGCCAAACCTTAATCCCGCCAAATATTTAAATTTTCAAATAACGCATATGCGATATAGCCTATCCATATCGTATGTGCGATATAACGCATATGAGATATGGATAATCTATATCGCATATGTGTTATATCGCATATGCGATACATAGAATTACATTCATCAACCTCAACCTCATGTCAACTTCTAACCAATGTTCCATTAATATCAACTAATTAAATATCATATCAACCTCATGTCAACTTCTAACCAATGTTCCATTAATAAAAAAATTATCAAGTGGAAGAAGACATGCATATTTTGGTAGACATTGAGTATATAAAGGGAGAGATTAGACTTCCAAATTTTGTATATCCTTCTAGTGAAGAGGATCTTATGGTGCAAGTTGTTTTAAAAAATATATATGTCCTTCATACCAACCAGCATCATGGCTCTAGTGCACTCCTAATATTTATGATTAAGGGAAAAAAGTGTATGATCTCCTAATGAATTTTTGCAATGTCATATTTCTTACATCATCATCATCATAATCCTCATCCTCATCATCATCACATTCATCATCCTCATGGTCATCATCATAATCATCATCATCATCATGGTCATCATCACCCTCATACTCATTGTCATTCCCATCATTATCTTCATTGACACCCTCATCCTCATCATCATCACGTTCATCACCCTCATCATCATTGTCATCATCATCAGATGCATCATTGTCATCATCATCATGGTCATCATCTTCATCGACACCCTCATCCTCAACATCATCATCATTTTCATCATCATCATTGTCATCATCATCATCATGGTCATCATGGTCATCATCATCATGGTCATCATGGTCATCATCATCATCATGGTCATCGTCATCATGGTCATCATCATCATGGTCATCATGGTCATCATCATCATCATGGTCATCGTCATCATGGTCATCATCATGGTCATCATCATCCTCATCACCCTCATAATCCTCATCCTCATCACCATCACAAGCATCATCGCTCATCACCCTCATCCTCATCATCATCACCATCATGGTCATCATCATCATCATCATCATCATCATCATCATCATGGTCATCATCATCTTCATCGACACCCTCATCCTCAACATCATCATCATGGCCATCATCATCATCATGGTCATCGTGGTCATCATCATCATCATGGTCATCGTCATCATGGCCATCATCATCATCATGGTCATCATGGTCATCATCATCATCATGGTCATCATCATCCTCATCATCATCCCCATCAACCTCATAGTCCTCATCCTTCATCACCCTCATCCTCATCATCATCATCATGGTCATCATCATCCTCATGGTCATCGTCATCATGGTCATCATCATCATCATCATGGTCATCATCATGGTCATCATCATCATCATCATCATGGTCATCATCATCATCATTATCATCATCATAGTCATCATCATCTTCATCGACACCCTCATCCTCAACATCATCATCATTGTCATCAACATCATCATGGTCATCATGGTCATCATCATCATCAT
>LPNX011054951.1:191702-223724 GCA_001517045.1 Pseudotsuga menziesii | reverse complement strand
TGAGGATGATGATGATGATGTTCATGATGTTGATGGTGATGATGATGATGATGATGATGTTGATGATGTTGATGATGATGAGGATGATGATGATGATGATGATGATGTTGATGATGTTGATGGTGACGATGATGATCATGTTGATGATGGTCATGATGAAGGTGATGATGATGATGAGGATGAGGATGATGATGATGATTATGAGGATGATGATGATGAATGGTGATGATGTTCATGATGATGATGATGATGATGATGTTCATGATGTTGATGGTGATGATGATGAGGATGATGATGATGATGATGATGGCAATGGTGATGATGATGATGATGATGATGAAGGTGATGATGATGATGATTATGACGATGGTGATGATGAAGGTGATGAAGATGATGATGATGAAGAAGATGAAGATGATGTTGATGGTGATGGTGATGGTGATGATGAGGATGAGGATGAGGATGAGGATGAGGATGAGGATGTTCATGATGTTGTTGGAGATGATGATGATGAGGATGATGCTGATGATGATGATGAAGGTGATGATGATGAGGATGATGATGATGATGTTCATTATGGTGATGGTGATGATGATTATGAGGATGATGATGATGAATGATGATGATGTTGTTGAAGATGATGATGATGATGTTCATTATGGTGATGGTGATGATGATTATGAGGATGATGATGATGAATGATGATGATGTTGATGATGTTGATGGTGATGATGATCATGATGATCATGATGTTGATGGTGATGATGAAGATGTTCATGATGTTGGTGATGATGATGATGATGATGGCAATGATGGCAATGGTGATCATGATGATGATGACGATGGTGATGATGAAGGTGATGATGGTGATGGTGATGATGATGATGGTGATGATGATGATGATGATGATGAGGATGATGATGATGATGTTCATGATGTTGATGGTGATGATTATGATAAGGATGATGAAGGTGATGATGATGGTGATGATGATGACAATGACGACGATGGTGATAATGTTGATGATGATGATGATGATGATGATGATGGCAATGATGGCAATGGTGATGATGACGATGACGATGGTGATGATCGTGAAGATGAGGATGATGATCATGGTGATGTTGTTGATGATGATGATGGTGATGATGATGTTGATGATGAGGAAGGTGATGAGGAGGAGGAGGAGGAGGAGGAGGATGATGACAACGATGGTGATGACGATGATGTTCATGATGATGATGATGACGATGGTGATGATGATGTTCATGATGTTGATGGTGATGATGATGATCATGTTGATGATGATGATGATGATGATGATGATGATGATGATGATGATGAAGCTGAAGATGACGATGAGGATGAGGATGATGATAATGATGATGGCGATGGGGATGATGATGATGATGAGGAAGGTGATGATGATGAGGATGAATATGAAGATAATGAAGATGATGATCATGTTGATGATGATGATGATGATGACAATGGTGATGATGATGAGGAAGGTGATGATGATGTTCATGATGTTGATGGTGATGATGATGATCATGAAGTTGAAGATGATGATCATGATGAAGTTGAAGATGATGAAGATGAAGATGATGATGAATGCTATTTTTGGTTTTACAAAACGCGCACGTGATTTGTCATCACATAACGCGCACGGGTTTTGTTTCTATATAACGCGCACGCGTTTTGTTTTTATATAATGCGCACGTGTTTTGTTCAGTTAAATTGTGCTCGCGTATTATTTAAATTCAAAAATTTATTCCCTCCAAATGATAAGGCCGAGCCTCCACCCATGCTTTCATGGAATTCCTATGCCTATGTGTCTGCTTTGTACTTTGCTTCAGATTCAACATGCCTGTGCCTTGGAGTATGATCAACCATGGCTAATTCAACATTATATTCAAATTTTCAATATGCTCGTGTTTAGCGGTTCGTCTGATTATGCTGGTGACCTCCATTTTTTATTAGATTTTAGAAACATATATGGTTTTGTTTGCAGATTCTAAATATGTAAAGTTTAACAAGAATACATAATTTTTTCTATTTTTTTCTTATTTATCTTCTGTCATCACTCCTCAACTCAAAAAACACACTGGTAGTGTTTCGTCCATATCTCTTTCGTTTCTCAACCATTTAAAAAAAAAATTGTATGGTGCACTAAAGAACACCAATCTCTACATGTTATAAAAATCCCATTTCCAAATAATTGCATTAATACATTCAAACGCTGCACCCACAAATGATGTACCGTTTTCGAGGTTTGATCTCTTAGATAATTAAAAAAAAAATTAAAAATATTATTTTTATTATTGGAAAAATAGGCGTGCACTAGTCCTATATGTTCTCTATATTTATACCAGTTTTCGTAAGTTTATTCCATCATTTAGACACTCAGACGTTGCACCCACAAAAACATATACCTTATAATTTGTCACAAAAATAAAAAGTGCCCGTTAAAATTTATCTAACTTTAGATAGTTAACAACATTTTCAATAGAAAAAAATATATATATTTGGAAAGGTCATTCAATTTCTTACATTTCTTGTTTTTTACTGATCGCAAGATTCATTGTGTAAGTGTCTCAAAATATCCATGCAAGTTGATGGATGTCTGTTTTTTCAGTTTTGTATTGCATCTAACGCGCCAAAAGAGACCCTCAACTTCTTGCACACACCCATTTTTCTCTGTAACTCAAGGCATAATTTATATCACCTTGGAACTACGCATTATGACAGTTTTCTGAAGAATCAACAAGCTTCTCTAGCTCATCTGGAACTTCGATCTTGTGCTTCTCAAGAAATTGAGACACTGTGTCCATATTCTTCTTGAAACTTTTCTTCTCTTGATGAAATCTCTTGTTTCCATAAGAACACTTGGATGTGCTCCCTTTCTTCTTGACTTTCTTCATTGAATCTTCATCAGTAGGCTTTGAACCTTCATCTTCAATTTCTGCCTTTGGCTTCTTCTCTTTAATAATTTGTTTTTCTTTGGATTTTATATTTTTGCTTCCTTGAACAATAAGACTCATGATCCTTTCCCTTGGAAGATATAAGAGAACCCATCTAGATCAATTTATCTTTCTCCTTTTTTAGTGAATCAAAATAAGTACATAAAGAAGACATTTTCCAATTTGAAACAACAATCCTAGTAGCATGAAAAGTAGACACAAAAACTGAGTATTCAGGAACCAATTTTGAAAGAACGGAAATGATTAATTGATCATCTTTCTTCTCAATCCCACAATGCTTGAGCATTAGAACAAGTGACTGAAATTTGATGAAGAAACCCTCAATAGAATCGAAACTACTTGGACTCATTGAGAATAACTCAATCTCCAAAAGATGTGTTCTTAACTCATCTTGAACTCCAAAGAGAGACTCAAGTTTGATCCATACTTGGTTTGGAATGGTCAAACCATCTAGATGAAAGAGTAGATCAATAGAAATAGAGAGGAAATTCGATCCATATGATTCATCCGACCTATTATGCCACTTAGCTTTCTCAACCACAGAATTTGGTTCATTCTCTAATGCCATAGAAACTCTATAGAGTCCCTTACTGCACAATAGAATGTCAATTTTGGCTTTCCATTCGTGATAATTGAAGGGAGTCAAGATTATAGCTGAAGAAGAATTCATACTGAGATGTTGATGCGCTCAAGAAGAAACTCTTTGCAACCTGCACAAATAAAACTAGGAGAAAATCTTGTAAGCTTGAAATCAAGCTCTTCTTCAGAGAGGGATAGGAGACTAGATGCAATCCTCCGCTCTGTAGAACTTGAGAAACCTTTCACTCTGATACCATGTAGAAATAACAACTCTAATGATATGAGTAAATAGAGCCTTAATGTTAAGAAGAAGCATAGGAAATAGATCTCACTACTAAGATAATTCTCACAAGCATACACAGGAAAAATAGAGAGAATAATAGAGACTGAATCACATGAATGAAGAGATGAATATTGAAGTGTATCCTTCCATTGAATAATGATGAATAATAATGTACATAAATAGTACATCCCTCATAGGTAAAATCGAGTTGTATTGGAGACAAACCATCAAGCTCAAAAAGATAGACTTACTAAATATTATAAACCCCCATAGGTGGCTAAATCACTTCCCAAGTTAATCAAGGACCTCACGAATTAGCTAAAGCATGAGTGAGTTTTCAAGTATGATGGAAAACATGCTAATCGTGGAATATGGAGAGAAAATAATGAAGGATGGGTTGACAACAAAAGATAGAAGTTTCCTAAGTTATAAAGTAGATTTATTATATTCCCACAATGATACCATGTTAACAATCAAAGAAGAAGCAAATCATTATATTTAAACTATGGAGCATCGTGTACTCTTCTCAATATTAAGGTGAAAAATATATAGGAAATACATAAAATTGATGTTTGACTATGCCTTCTCCACTATCTCCACTAACTAATAAATGCATAACTAACTAACCATACTATACTAAAGCCATTGGCTAGAGGAACACAGACTGTGAATTCCACTACAGACATAGAATCAACATCTCAGCAGCCCATTAAAAGGCCAGTAGTAGTACAGACCATTGGCATTGCCTTTCATTCTAATGTGGAAGTTCAACTATTATTACAACATGACTTGACTAATAAATTGGATGAATTGTGTTCAACCCTCCAGTTAGTCAAACCAGCAAGAGCATCAAAGCGATCAGAGAGCCAGCATATTCAGCAATTCAAACAACATGTCGAGTCAGCATCCTTGCCAACAAGAGCATCACTAGGACCATCACCCCCCATTCATTGTGAATAGGTTGGGTAGGAGACACACGTAGGAAACACGTTGTGCTTAATATTTACCAAACCATACGATGATAAGGTAACCATTAACCATACTATACTAGGACCATTCCTAAGCATTCCTAACAATTTACAACTACATTATAATGACTTTGTGGTAGGAGTAATTATGATATTTGAACTAAACATGTGTCCAAAATGAAGAGAAATGCAAAGAAACATATACATGGTGGATATGGATGTAATCTCATAATGCACCTACTTGATTTTCTTAATGAAGATGCCATGTACTTGTCAAAATGGGAGAACAATGAAGAGAAAGAATTAAGATAAAAACACTAATGCACTCAAGGACATGTTACAACATTATTTAGATTTGTTTAATTAATAATTATATATATAAAAAGACAGCAGATCTGTATTTGTGTTGGTCAAATGTATACACTAATGCACTCAACAACATGTTACAACACTATTTAGATTTGTTTAATTAATAATTATATATATATAAAGACAACATATGTATTTGTGTTGGTCAAATGTATACACTAATGCACTCAACAACATGTTTACAACACTATTTGGATTTGTTTAACACTATTTAGATTTGTTTAATGAATAATAAAATATATATAAAAAGTGTGCAAAAAGAATTGCACTTCCTTTCATTTTCTTAAGATTGAAAATGACTTTATCATACTAAGGTCATAAACTTTTAAATCATATAAGTTTTATAAATACAACAAAAAACCAATCCTCCAAAAAAATCCATCCCACTTGCCATTATTATTTCTATCCTTCTCAATTATGTATTTGATCATGGTTTTTTTTCAGAGATATATGATTTGGATACCATACTAATGTCATAGACTTTTAAATCGTATAAGTTTTATACGTGTAACAAAAACCAATCCACTCAAAAATCCATTGCTATGACATCTTTATTTCTATGCTCCTCAAAGTTAAGTGTGCTATTCCATTCTTTATTTTACTGTCATATGAATAATCTGTTTAGTAATTTTGATAGCGTTACTTACTTTGAGATCCATCCATGTTCAATCTTTGAGTCATGTATTCCCATGCAGCTAGGACTATATTCGATACCATGATGCCTATTTTATTGTCCCATTCAAGATCGTTACACCGTAATATTGATATTCTCTATAATTGAAAAAACAGTTTTCCACACATTTCTCCATCCCACGCCGTCATGGAGACAACCCACCCTGTACGTTAATGAATTGATTCGACGACCAACAGCTCACATCCCAGCAACTGGCAACCGCAGAAGGTACGTACAAAATGTTGGCGTGGCGTGGTTTCAGGGATTACAGTAGCGCACAGTGCCGAGGGTCTCTGGATTCTGGATGAAGATCGCCATGATCATATGTTCTGAGCTTCTGAGTCGTGGGAGGAGATCACCACCGCCTTAACAACTATCGTTTCTACACCGCCTGTTCATGGACGCTCACATCTCTCAGCACTTGACCAAGCGTTGCGGAAATCGAACTCTGATCTATTGAAGGAAGAAGGAGAGCGTGCGTCGCCATATTTGAGTTATTAAGATGATAGGTTTTAATTGTTTGTAATGATTATCAGATACCATAATTAACAAAATACAATGATAGGATTAAATGGTTAAGAAATAGTTATGGAATAGAAAACAGTTATCTCACATTTTTCTAATTATCTGCTATGAACTACTATTAAGTTATCCATTCATCAGCTATGAGTTATCCATACATTGTTACTAGTTATATATTCAATTCATTACTATAAAATTAGTTTTAACATCATATTTGTCTTATATATATGAAAAAACATAAATAGTAGTTCAGCCAAATCTTAAATAAAAAAGTCTATCAACTTAATTATGAGGCTCATAAAATTGGTAGCTATCGTCTTTAATACCACCATCCCTTGGGGAAGCTTAAGCAGAACTAGATATGCAGAGAAAGTTTTAAATCTCACCTTGAACTGTGGTCATGACCTGTTTAAGAACACTAAATCCGGTCTTCGACAGATCACGCTATTCTTGAGCTAATTCCGCACAGAGAAATTGGATCTAAGCATCGGTTGTTTACAAGCTGTACTATCCAGCCAAATGGCTTTAGGAATATCTTGGCAACCACGGCATTGTAAAATCAATTGCATCATAGGAGGAAGTTCTCGGTTCTTAACAGATCAAAACCCCTGAATAATTTCTGGCCCTAGTGCTTGTGGCATTACTGCATAGCGATTATAATCGATATGTTGGGCGTCATCCTTTGATTTTGGTAGAGGATAGTTTTTTACGGAGGAGGCCTCATATTAGTTAAAAGATACTTAAGGATATTTAATAAGTATATGTAATTGTGCATTCAACGCTCTTGCTAAAGAGAAATAAATATAAATTGTTAAATCTAATTCAACATCTACAACAACATTACATTGATGCTAGATGTTTAATAAACACCTAAAAATTTATTTCAGAGAATTGCTTCCTTTATTTTGTCAATCTTCCGGCGACTCCCAAACGATTTTTCTTCATCTACAAGTTAATTCTATGCTCTTGGTCGATTTATGGGTCCGATTTGTGGGAAAAGAGTGATCGCTGCTTAATACATGTTTTAATTAAATGCCCTTAATTTCAAATATTTAGCTCTAGTATACTTTGGCAGATGTTCTACTTCCCATTAAAGTCTTGTTCGGTTTCCCAACAAGTTGGGCAAAAGTCAAATCTATAAGCGAGGGCGTGTTCAAAACCAAGTGAGCAAAAACTGAGGCTAGTCTAAAGATGTTACACTATGGTTAAAGTTTTGGATTCCAAAATTTTGGAAAAATATTGTATTTGGGATAAATAGTTTTAAGATTTTGTTTTTCTCACAAATTTATTACTAGCAACTGCCTCAAGAAGGTGCAATAATAAGTGGATTAGGTTAGAGGGGAGGGTAAAAGAAGACAGAAAATGTAACATTAAAATGAGAGGTAGTGCAAGATTGCAATTAATACCACAAAAAATGGAACACTTTAATTTATCAAAAGTTAGAGAATTGGTCACACAATGCAACCATGATAAACATATAGCTATTAGTTTGACAAAATACAACATAACATAGTCAATAAAATTGAACCATAATGCTATTTGCAATGTCATGTATAGCAAATTGCCTTTTCAAATAGATTCGAGTACTGAATAGTCCCACTCTACTAAAACCTCCAACCTTGAACAACATCTAACAACAATTTTTTTTTTAAACATAGAATTCAAACCGTTTAGGATGGACATAGAAGTAGCAGTCAAAGGATCCATGCACGTCTGCTTCTAATATAGGAGTAGCACTTCGAGAAAAAAAAATAGACAATAAAGACATAACATACATAATACATGTATTTCTACAAAACAGACACCAAATTGATTTATGAAACCCCTTTGTTTGTGGGACTAGGGACCCCCTCCTTGTAGAGATTCCAAATTGATGTATGAAACCCCTTTGTTCATGGGACAAGGGACCCCCTTCTTATAGCTATTTCACTACTTTAGTCTATGGAAGTGTAATACAGTACCTTGTGTTAACAACTTCTAACTTGCAGAGTATTCAAGGAAACATGGTGAAGAAAAATGATGGTTACTTGAACTTTGGTTAAATATGACAATGTGAATGTATGATAAAAGGGCACATAAAAGATGAAATTATCTCATAATCCAATGGTATAGAATAAGGATGTGAAAATTAATGGTTTAGAATAGATCCGCTCTGCGGAGATGCATGGGAGATAAGGATAGGCAGAGATAATTAACAAGGCGCGAGGATCGACGGTTATGGGATCAGGTCGGTAAAATCTACGGTTGATAAGAAGTCCGCTCCATAAAGTTGCGCGTTGTTAAAAACAAAAAGGCCCAGTGAAATGTGTACGTGCAAGTTAATCCAACGGCTTAAAAATAAAGTGAGTATTCATCAACAGTTATTATCAGATCCGGAGGGTAGAGTTGCGTGACGGTTGAAGTAGAAAGGCGGTAGCGGAACAAAAACCGCAATACACGTGGCAACTTATGATACATTCCGCGGAGAAAAATGGTTTAAGAAAAACCGCTAGAGAGACCCTCTAAAATAGACCTTTATATAAAGTGAAGTTGACTTATTTTGAAAAATCATTTTTTATTTTGCATGCCAGGACGAATGAAAGGGACCACCCACCATCCTTTTGCAGTCAACTTCGGGTACATACAGTTACAGTCACAGGTAAGCTTCGAACACTTGAGCTTTATTCACAGAATTATCGTCGTTTTTCTATTATGGAGAAAGAGAAAGGATTAGAAGGTCTCAACTGGGTCCTGGATGAAAGAGAATAATTTTTGGTTGATAGAGATAGAGGGGTATATGACCCATTCCTGTCGATGAGAAATGTATCAATTATTAAGGAAAGATTGTGGCTGTATAATTCACAAGGAAATGACATTTTAAATGTCTGCAAATCATTTCTGTATTATTTTGCCATTGAGCAGACCTTACCCTTTCCTAAATTCACTGAGTGGTGTGCAAGTAATTACTCATCTTTTGAGAAAGTCATTGTGACTCGTTCCATGTCTAAGATATTGTGTAGGATTGATGCAAAAGCTATTCATGGATTCCTTATTTTTCCTGATAATTACCCTGATAGTGGTGAGTCTGTGAATGAGTCTATTTTAGCTGAAGTATACAGAGGTTGTAAAACTGAAATTTGATGTGAATTTTTGTCTAGTATTCTTAATGAAGGTCAGTCATTAAAAGGTCTCTTTTTGCCATATCGTATTCACATCTTCAAAGAGGAGGTCCAGTTGGTTGTATCTTTGGTCTGTCAAATTTTAGGTCTAGATAATGACATTCATGTCAGTGAGGTTGTCTTGGGCTTCTTATTGAAAATGAGTTCATTTAGTCTTGAGTTTGAGTCCCATCCAGTCCATTTCTTCAGTTTGGATGAATATTTAGTAGAGGCTATTCATATCCAATTAGTTGAGTTCCCAAAGGTCAGATTTTTCAAGTACCAATCATATTTGTTGAACATGTCATTATGTTCAAATGTAACTGAATTACAATTCTTGACTACTATATTCTCTTCGGATCTGCCGAAGCAAATCAATATGTTCAAATTCGTGAATTCCATTATGTCAGAGATATATAAGTTGTTGTTTGATGAAGTATTGCCCAAAGTGTTTGAAGAAATGAAGATTATGATGCAATCGTCACCAAAAGACAGGATTGGGGATTGGTTTTTGTATAAAGACTTTACAATTTTGAGAGTGTATGGTTTCACCGGAGAGCCTTACAGGCTTCCTGCTTTCCTTACCCCTAGAATCTTTGCACTGGAATACATGAGACAAATATTACATGCAGAAGAGGAGCATTTCGGAGCATTCAAAAAGTCCTCCAATATCAAATTCCCCCTTTAAGTTGGTTCATTCATCTTTAAAAACAAGGGTGCCCTGGTGATTGTGGAAAAATTATTAGAAAACATGGATTTTCAAAAGAAACTGAAGATCAATTATGATCCATATCATATAATTTCTCTAAGGAAACAAGCAAATAAAAACAAACCATTTGATCACCAAGTTGTTGAGAGTTTGAAGAAAGTAGCCAATTTGTCTCATTTTGTGGAAAATCCAGGAAGCAATGAAAGTACAAGCAGTGGATCAATTACAGTGTCTCAAGTGCCATAAAGTTCTAATGTTTTAATTAAAAGAAGTTTTTTTGAGATTGAAAATATGGAAATAGATGAAGACAGTTCACGTAAGAAGACCAAAACATCTCAAGATGATAAAATTTCAAGTGAAGTAGTTTCAGATGAGTTGTAAAAAGTAGTTTTGATTCCTAAGAAGTCAGTGCAGATGAACCAGTTTTCTTTTGAAAGTGACAATAATGCAGAGTCCAATTCAGTTTTTAAATCTAAATCAGAATTCATGACTAGTTATGTAGAAAAGCAGAGGCAGTCCTTAGAAGAAACTAAAAATCTACTCCCACGAGTGAGAAGTCTGGGTAACCTAAAGATGTCCCTGATTTCCACTCGGGATGTAGAGAGGAGCACTTTAAAATTAGCTATGGTAAGTGACAAAAAGTGGCCGAGATGGAAGTAAGATTGGATAAAGTCAGTGTACTTGACAAAATATAGCTGCACAAACAGACAGGGGATATAATTGATTCAGATTTATTACATGCCATGATGAAAATTAACAAGTTGCAAGTTTTGGTTGATAAATTAGAGGTCCAGTTGAAGCACGAGAAAATTGAGAACAAGGCGAAGTCAATTCAAATAAAGAAATTGCAAGAAGATGTCATAAGCTCGAGGGATGAAATAGGAAACACACAAGCCATCAGAAGACTTTTAGAAGAAAAAGATAATGCCCTTCAGGTACTAAAGAAAAAGTTGAAAATCTCGAGTTTCGAACATGTTCAATCATCAGAGTTGTTAGCATTGCAGGAGGAGAAAGATAAAATTCATCAAGAAATGATGGAGTACAAAAGAAAAACTGTGAAGCTGCAAGAAGAAAAGAATAAATGGGAAACAGAGTGAACTGAGTTAATGGCACAAATTTCATGGTTAAAGAAAGACCAAAATGATGAAAAAGAAATTATGGAAGAATTAATGAACCAGACTCATACTGATGAAGATTTGACCGTTGTAAATATTGAAAAGCCTTTAAGTGATTTTTCTACTGATGATTTACTAGTACTCATGTCACAAGTAATCTTGAAGGATGTAGAGATAAGGGAATTAAAAGAAGAAAATGAGAAAATCAAATCCGAGCTGACTAAAATGGTTGAAAACAAGAATAAAATATTACAGGACAAGGGTCAATTACAAAAGAAGCTTAATGAATTAAAAGAAAGGAATACAGGAAAGGGGCCTCTTCAGGGAGCCAAGCATATAATCTGGGATACATTGTCTGTGGAGGTTACTAAGTTTAGACATTATTTGAATTTCATTGATGACCAAAGTGCATTGGTTAATTTAGCCAATCAGAGATTAAAACTAGTAAATGAGACCATGGAGAGTAAGCCCCTAAGTACAGCTCAGAATGCACTGAATTTCTTGAATTCATTAACTTATCAAAAATTGTAATATATAGGAATCAAAGACAGAGTGGCTATGGTACTCTGGTCGAAAAGGTTCATTCACAAACATCATCTTATGAAGACAGTACAAGATAAGGCTGATGAGATGACTTCGTGTATTAATGATTTCAGGCATGCTTTTAAAGAATTGTTTGAAGATGGCCTTCCTTCTTTCTGGGACGAAGAAGGAAGACTTTTTCTTGAGAACATTATCATAGCCTGCTAGTACAAATCTGTATGGATCACTCCAAGTTTGATGATTTGGTAAAGGGGCTGACGGGAAAAGTCATTGTGGACAAGTTGACAGAAGACTTCGAGATATTGCAGAAAATTCTGATCGTCAGAAGAGGGCTGCCCACTATGTCTTATGAGACCTATATGGATCTGGAAGTGTCTATCCAAGAAATGATTGAGTATGACATCCCAAGCGCAGAACAATGGAGAGCCGTGGAAAGATTCGGAAAAACAAAGTATATTCTTCATCCGTGAAAACAGGTGTTGCACGCTATGGAGCTGCTTGTTCGAGCCTTGTTGTCACCAAGTTGATTTTAATTAAATGATCTGTTATCAGGATCAAAGCAAGTAGTTTATTCCTATTTGTTAGGGATATGGTTACAAAGACTTTGATTAAACATATTATTTAGTTATTAAATCTTCTTGGGAAGAAATCATTTATGTATATATTTGCATTTACTTGATGTATTGGGGGTTGGAACCCATTTGTTGGATCAATGTTTTTGAGGAAAGATAATTTTTTAAATAACAAAGTTGAATGCTTGTGGGTATCAGAGATTCTTGTGCTGTTTACATTACAGTCTGTATTTTCTTTCCTATGTGATTGTTTTTCCAGTGTTTACATTCCATTTTGTTTTCCTCGTATCTGAAGCGTAGTGTTGAATGGTTGGAATTCGTACTTGTTGTGCTCTGACTATTGTTTCAGATATTTCATAAATGTTTTTGCTAAAGTTAATATGGAATTCATCTTATGATGCTCTATATTAATGGACTGTTCATATTTCTTCATTTTCCACCTGAACTCAATGAATGACTGTAATTGAGTGGTTATCTTGCCTTTGATGAAATCTCATGCATGCGACTTTGTGATATTTTTATGTATTTTGACTCCATTTCCCAATGATCATGTGTATCATTTCAACCATCTATATGATGCTTAAGTGTTGATTTTTATATCTGGCCTTGTTAAATTTATATTTGGATCCCTCTCTGAAAAGGAAAGCTAGTTTCTAATTTCTGAAGTGGTTTTTACTGTTACCTTTGGAATTTACCTTTTGCAACCTGGGTACATTCTGAGTAATAACAAATTGTCGCCGTTGTCAAGGACCGAAAGTGAAAATCTGCCCTGGGAAGAACGACAGAGTTTTAAAGATCAAGAAAAGATTTATGTGGGCAAACAGGAATTTTTGTCAATAGAGAAGGTTGTATATTTGCCCTGGCAATTCCATTGTAAAATTTTTCAAAATTTAAAAAGTCATTATGGCTTCAAGAAGACATACACGAGGTAATTCTGACACTGAAATTTTAAAGATTTTGGAAGATCCAGAAAAGTTATTTAAGAAAAAGGATAAATAAAAAATAAATTTTTCTTTGTTTGGTGCGTCATCTTCTCGGGATTCCCCTAGTATTTTTATCAAGAATGGGAAGTTAATGTTGAAAGAAGTTTGTTGAAAACTAAGTCAGAGTCTGATCTTAAGAATACTGAATTTAATTCTCGTAGATTAGAATCTTGTTTGTTGGATTCCCTTTGGAGAGATTTACAACAGTCTGCAAAGGTTAAAATACTTGTTGTTCAAAACACTCAAAAGTCCTCAGTACCTCTGAATCCACCTAGACCAATGGCAGCCAGATTTGCTCCTTTGCGTTTTCCTGCTTTATTACACGACCTTCCTCAAAATTATTCCCAAAGAATTTCCTTATTTAATGGAGAAGGAGACATAACCGCAAAACAACATGTGGCTAAGTTTGAAGATTTTGTTGATTTGGAGGAAGTTGATTATGCAGACGTTAAAATGCGGTTATTTGCTCAAAGTTTATCAGGTGAAGTGAAGAAATAGTTTAAAGACTTTCCAGATGGATCTATATTGAATTTCCAAGCTTTCCAGAATGCATTCCTAGAGAGGTGGGATGACAAACAAAATCCTTTGCAGCTCCTGTCTCAGTATAACAGTCTCAAAAAGGGGAGTTTTGAATCTGTTCATGAATATTCAAGTAGGTTTATGAGGGTTTATAATTCTATTCCAGAAGATATAAAACCTTCTACAGCCGTCGCTAAACTTCATTATGCTGGAGCCTTTGATAATGACTTTGCATTTTCATTGAGAGAAAGAAAGTCAGCAACCCTTGCCGCAATGTTTACAGATGCTTTAGAGGTGGAAGCAAATATGATGGCAAGTGGAAAAATGAAACACAGAGACATTGATAGGAGGAAAAAGGAAGAAAATTCGCCTTCTACTTCTTCTTCTACCACTAATATTAAGTTAGAAATGATGTTGAAGACAATGGAGAAGTTGATGGACAGATTGATTATGGATAATAGGGCAATCAACAGAGAACAAGTCGATCCTCAAATCAGGAATCCGAATTTTAGAAGACCAAATCCTCCTATACTTCCACAAAATAGGCAGAGAGACATGAGAAACCCAAGAAATTAGGAAGAACAACAAATCCGACCACCATTCCCTGAGAATTATGTCGCTGACGAAGAAGATCCTACTGAAAATGAAATTCATCTTTTTGGAGAACTAGATTCTGAGATATATTTTACTGAAGAAGAACATAGCAT
Organism: Pseudotsuga menziesii; assembly: GCA_001517045.1. Classification (NCBI taxonomy): domain Eukaryota; kingdom Viridiplantae; phylum Streptophyta; class Pinopsida; order Pinales; family Pinaceae; genus Pseudotsuga; species Pseudotsuga menziesii. The sequence goes on along the minus strand of LPNX011054951.1, from coordinate 209,061 downwards.
GTTTGCACAGGAGGATGGAAATGAAGAATTTGAGAGGGAGACAGAACAGTATCAAAGAGGTTACGTGCATGCTATGGATGATGTTCAGAGGAAGATTAGATTGAGAAATAGAGAAGTTCTTATAAATAAAGGGAAGGTAAATCCAAATCATCCTTCCACTAGTTTTTTAAATATAGAAAGGGGAAAAGAAATACAAAAAGAGTCTGTTGTAAATAAAGAAGTTGAGAATGAGATACAAAAAAACAAAGGAATGAAGCAAGTAACACCAATTGATGTAGAAAGAGTCAGTTCTAATTTCAATTTGCAAAATGAGCTTTCCAAGTTGAAAATTTTTGTTCCATTTAATGAGTTGTTGAGAAACAATGAATATAGAAATACCATAGCAAAAATGGTCGGAGGTCAAGGAAAATTGCAATCTGATATTTTGGAAGTGAATGATGATAATCCTACTATTTCATTTGCGTCGAAAGTTGAAAATATAGAAAATGAAGAAGTCCCTCCTTTTTATTTGAGTTTGAATGTGCATGATATGGTGGTCCATAATGCTATGTTAGATTCGGGTGCATCACATAATTTAATGCCAAAAGGAGTAGTTGAAAGTCTGGGACTGGAAGTGACAAGACCATATAAAGATTTGTATTCTTTTGATTCCAGGAGAGTGAAATGTCTTGGTTTGATTAAATATATGGTAGTAACTCTAAATAAATTACCATCTAAAACAATAGTGATGGATGTGGTAGTAGCATATATCCCACCTAAGTTTGGAGTATTGTTATCAAGATCTTGGACTTCAAAGTTGAAGGGTAGTTTACAAATGGATATGTCATATTCTACTATTCCTGTTCAAGATGGAAGTAAGAGGTTTTATAGTGAGAAAAGAACTCCTTATGTAGTGAGCAGTCAAGATAAGCCTGAAGTTCATCATATATATGTTGTTGATACTGATTTGGGGTCTTCCATTTTCTTTAATGATACTGTCCCATATGATTTGGAAGCTACATTGCAGATGAAGCCTGAGGAAAATAAAGAGGAAGAGGTGATGGAACAAGATGCTTTGGAAGCAAAACAAAAAAGAGAAGGTTTGCGGACTATGTATTTTGATGGATCTGTGGAAAAAATAGGTGCTGGAGCTGGTGTGTATATAATTTCTCCTATCAGGGATTTTAAAGCTTTATCATATAAATTAACATTTGAATACACAAATAATGTAGCTGAATATGAAGCTTTATTACTTGGGTTGCATGCTTTGAAAGATTTGGGAGCATAGAGGATAAAAGTTTTAGGGGATTAAAAATTGGTGATAAACCAGGTGAATGATAGTTATCAAACCAGGCATCCTCGAATGAGGTCCTATAAAAACGAAGTATGGGATATGATTGGTAACTTTTTTACAGAGCATACGATTCAGGTGGTTTCCAGACATGAAAATACCGTAGCATATTCTTTGGCAGTAGCTACTGGAAAATTTAAAACCCCTATTGCTGGTGAGAAAGAATATCAAGTGGACATTGTGAACAGACCATCTATTCCTAATAATTCTAAATATTGGCAGGTATTTGAAGATGACATGCAGATAAGAATGTTTTTAGAACTATCGGGAGAATTTGTAAATACTCATATTGATACCGAAAATGACAATGGTGAGAATTTCCAGGATGATGAAGAGCCTGAAAAGGAAAAGGATGGTGCTGAAAAATTAAAGGGAACCTTAGGAGGAAAAGATATTATTCAGTTGAAAAATAATTTTATACCAAGAGGTTTGATTCCTTTGGAAAAAAATTTTGATCAGAATGATGTTGCTAAGAATCCTAAAGTGAAGCCTGTTGAGAATCATTGTTGAAGATAGGAATATTGGTACTGAGAAAAATCCTAAGATTATAAAATTATCCAAAAATTTGCCTATAAAAGAAAAAGAAGAGTATATGAATTTAATGATGAAGTATACGGATGTGTTTGCTTGGAGTTATGAAGATCTTAAAGAGTATGATACATCTATAATACAACATACTATTCCTATAAAACCTGGGGAGAATCCTTTCAGGCATAAACTTAGAAGGATAAATCCTAAATTGCTTCCAATTATTGAGAAGGAAATTAAAAAATTATTTGACGCCAAAATCATCGTGACTCTAAGATTTTCAAAATGGGTTGCAAATTTAGTTTCTGTTAAAAAAAGAATGGAGAAATAAGATTGTGTATAGATTTCCGGAATTTGAATAAAGTTTCTATGAAGGACAAATATCCCTTGCCGAAGATGGATCATATACTGCAGAAGGTAGTTGGAGCTGAAATAATTTCGATGATGGACGGTTTTTCTGGTTACAATCAGATTAAAGTATTACCCGAAGATCAAGAGAAAACTGCCTTTACTACACCTTGGGGCACTTTTATGTATGCAAAGATGCCTTTTGGCTTAATGAATGCAGGAGCTACTTTCCTATGGGCCATGGACATTGCTTTTGAGGGAGAAATTGGAAAATTTGTGGTAATTTACATGGATGACATCACAGTTTATTCAAGATCTGACAGAGAACATATTCATCATTTAGAAAAAAAATTCATGAAGTGCAGGAAATTTGGTATATCATTGAACCCAAAGAAGTCCAATTTCGCATTGGAAGAGGGAAAATTGTTGCGTCATATAATATCTAAAGACAGAATAAAAATTGAGCCTGAAAGGGTGAGTGCAATTTTAAAGGTAGGAGAACCCAGGAGTAAAAAGAAAATACAATCATTTTTGGGACAGGTGAATTTTTTAAGAAGGTTTGTGCCTAGTTTTCCTGAAATCTTAATGAATATTACAAATATGTTGAAAAAAGGTCATGAGATAAAATGGAATGCAGACGCCAGGAGGTCGCTTTGGGAAATAAAACAAGCAATCTCAGAGGCTCCGTTGTTGGTAAGTCCAGATTTTACCAAAGATTTCTTAGTATTTTCGTATGCTTCAAAGCATACCATTGCAGCAATTTTATTGCAGAAGAATGATGAGAACATGGAGAAACCCATAGCATTTTCCAGTAAGATGTTGAAGGATGGAGAATTGAAATATGATATCATGGAGAAACAAGCATATGCTTTAGTCAAAGCATTGAAAGATTTCAGAGTATATATTCTACACTCACATGTAATCGTGGATGTTCCAACTGCTGCAGTAAAAGGAATTTTGACACAACCTTATCCAGAGGGTGGAAGGGCAAAATGGATAGCTACGTTACTAGAGTACAACATAGAGATAAAACCTACTAAGCTGATTAAGGGACAAGGATTAGCGAAAATGATGACAAATTCAAATTGTGAGTCTTTACAAATCAATTTCTTATCCCATCAGTTTAATCAGTTGGATACAGAGGTGGAAGTGATGATTAATTTTGTGGCATCTCCATGGTACTCTGACATTGTTTACGTCCTTCGAAATTTACAAGCACCAGTAGGATTGAGTAAGTCAAGGGCAAGGTCAGTAAAATTGAAAGCTGTCAAGTTTTGTATTATAAATCGATATCTTTATTGGAAAGATCCCGGAGGTGTGTTACTTAACTGTCTTTTGGAAAATGAAGCTCAACATACAGTTAAAGAATTCCATAAAGGAGATTGTGGAGGGCATCATTCTTGGAAGGTGACTGCAAATAAAATTCTAAGAGCAGGCTATTATTGGCCAACATTATTTTCAGATGTGTATAAAGAAACTAGCATGTGTCATCAGTGTCAAATTTTTTACAGTAAAAGAAAGGTACTTCCTCTCCCTTTAAATCCAATAACAATAGAAGCTCCTTTCCAACAGTGGGGTTTGGATTTCATTGGCGAAATAAATCCCAATTCTTCAGGAAAACACAAATGGATTTTGACAGCTACGGATTATTTTACAAAATGGATTGAGGCAATTCCTACCAGGAAAGCCACTAAAATTGTAATCATGGATTTTCTTGAGGAGAACATATTGGCTAGATTTGGATGCCCCAAAAGAATAGTAACAGATAATGCAGTCGCTTTTAAATCCAAGAAAATGATTGATTTCTGTCACAAATATCATATCGGTTTGAATCATTCGACTGCCTATTATCCACAAGGAAATGGGTTAGCCGAGTCTTCAAATAAAATCCTGGTAAGGATCATCAAGAAGCTATTGGAAGATAATAAAAGATCATGGCATACCAAGCTCAAATATGCTTTATGGGCTGACAGGATTAGTACCAAAAGGGCGATTGGAATGTCTCTTTTCCAATTGGTGTATGGAACTGAAGTTGTTTTTTCAGCATCGTTAGGTGTCCCAGTTATGAGGTATTTCCAAGAGCAGCAAGAAGAACCAAACCACATGCAAAGGAGGATAAACCATATTATTGAGCTAGAAGAGAAAAGGAATAAAGCCTATGATAAAGTGCAATTGCATCAGGAAAAAATAAAAAATACTTTTGACAGAAGGGTGAAAGAAGAACAGTTTCAGATTGATGACTTGGTCTTGAAGTGGGATGCTCCCAAAGAAGATAAACATGGAAAATTTGATCATATGTGGGTAGGTCCTTATGTTATTACTGGACATAGAGGGAAAAATGCATTTCTTTTGGAATATCCGAATGGGGTTTCTCTGAATAGTAACCCTGTCAATGGGAGATTTCTGAAACATTACATGTCCTATGAAGGAAGGTAAAACTTGTATCATAAGTTTGTAAATATTTATTTTCTTTTAGAAATCAGTACAGATGGTAAGCCGAATGTCTTTGAAGCTCGCAGTGAAAGCCCTAATATTCAGGAGGCATGCCATTTCTTTCTAGTAAATATATCAACAAGAAAGGTAAATTTTTTGGAAGCTATCATGTAAAGATTAAAGACAGGCACCTGGTCTACAAGTTCTTTGATACCTCGCATGGAGGATATCATCCCCAGATGGAGCCAGTTGTTAACAACTTCTAACTTGCAGAATATTGAAGGAAACATGGTGAATAAAAATGATGGTTACTTGAACTTTGGTTAAATATAACAATGTGAATGTATGATAAAAGGGCGCATAAAAGATGAAATTATCTCATAATCCAATGGTATAGAATAAGGATGTGAAAATCAATGGTTTAGAATAGATCTGCTCTGCGGAGATGCACGGGATATAAGGGTAGGCGGAGATAATTAACAAGGCGCGAGGATTGACGGTTATGGGATCAAGTCGGTAAAATATACAGTTGATAAGAAGTCCGCTCCATAAAGTTGTGCGTTGTTAAAAACAAAAAGGCCCAGCGGAATGTGTACGTGCAAGTTAATCCAACGGCTTAAAAATAAAGTGAGTATTCATCAACGGTTATTATCAGATCTGGAGGGTAGAGTTGCGTGGCGGTTGAAGTAGAAAGGCGATAGCAGAATAAAAACCGTGATACACGTGGAGGCTTATGGTACATTCCGCAGAGAAAAATGGTTTAAGAAAAACCGCTAGAGAGAGCCTCCGGAATAGACCTTTATATAAAGTGAAGTTGACTTATTTAGAAAAATCATTTTTTATTTTGCATTCCGGGATGAATGAAAGGGACCGCCCACCATTATTTCGAAGTCAACTTCAGGTACATACAGTTACAGTCACAGGTAAGCTTCGAACACTTGAGCTTTATTCACAAAATTATCATCGTTTTTCTATTATGGAGAAAGAGAAAGGATTAGAAGGTCTCAACCGGGTCCTAGATGAAAGAGAAGAATTTTTAGTTGATAGAGATAGAGGTGTATATGACCCATTCCTGTCGATGGGAAATGTATCAGTTATTAAGGAAAGATTGTGGCTATATAATTCACAAGGAAACGACATTTTGAATGCGTGCAAGTCATTTCTGTATTATTTCGCCATTGAGCAGACCTTACCCTTTCCTGAATTCGCTGAGTGGTGTGCAAGTAATTACTCATCTTCTGAGAGAGTCATTGTGAGTCGTTCCATGTCCAAGAGATTGTGTAGGATTGATGTAAAAGCTATTCGTGGATTCCTTAATTTTCGTGATAATTACCCTAATAGTGGTGAGTCTGTGAATGAGTCCGTTTTAGCTGAAGTATACAGAGGTTCTAAAACTGAAATTCGATGTGAATTTTTGTCTAGTATTCTTAATGAAGTTCAGTCATTAGAAGGTCTCTTTTTTCCATATCGTATTCACATCTTCAAAGAGGAGGTCCAGTTGGTTGTATCTTTGGTCTGTCAGATTTTAGGTCTAGATAATGACATTCATGTCAGTGAGGTTGTCTTGGGCTTCTTATTGAAAATGAGTTCAGCTAGTCTTGAGTCTGAGTCCCATCCGGTCCATTTCTTCAGTTTGGATGAATATTTAGCAAAGGCTATTCATATCCAATTAGTTGAGTTCCCAAAGGTTAGATTTTTCAAGTACCAATCATATTTGTTGAACATGTTATTATGTTCAAATGTAACTGAATTACAATTCCTGACTACTATATTCTCTTCGGATCTGTCAAAGCAAATCAATATGTTCGAATTCGTGAATTCCATTATGTCAGAGATATATAAGTTGTTGTTTGATGAAGTATTGCCCAGATTGTTTGAAGAAATGAATATTATGATGCAATAGTCACCAGAAGACAGGATTGGGGATTGGTTTTTGTATAAAGACTTTACAGTTTTGAGAGTGTATGGTTTCACCGAAGAGCCTTACAGGCTGCCTGCTTTCCTTACCCCTAGAATCTTTGCACTGGAATACATGAGACAAAGATTACATGCAGAAGAGGAGCATTTCAGAGCCTTCAAAAAGTCCTCCAATATCAAATTCCCCCTTAAAGTTGGTTCATTCATCTTTAAAAACAAGGGTGCCCTGGTGATTGTGGAAAAATTATTGGAAAACATAGATTTTCAAAAGGAACAGAAGGTCAATTATGATCCATATCATATAATTCCTCTAAGAAAACAAGCAAATAAAAACAAACCATTTGATCACCAAGTTGTTGAGGGTTTGAAGGAAGTAGCCAATTTGTCTCATTTTGTGGAAAATCTAGGAAGCAATGAAAGTACAAGCAGTGGATCAATTACAGCGTCTCAAGTGCCAGAAAGTTCTAATGTTTTAATTAAAAGAAGTTTTTCTGAGATTGAAAATATGGAAATAGATGAAGACAGCTCACATAAGAAGACCAAAACATCTCAAGATGATAAAATTTCAAGTGAAGTAGTTTCATATGAGTTGAAAAAAGTAGTTTTGATTCCTAAGAAGTCAATGCAGATGAACCAGTTTTCTTTTAAAAGTGAAAATAACGCAGAGTCCAGTTCAGTTTTTAAATCTAAAGTAGAATTCATGACTAGTTATGTAGAAAAGCAGAGGTAGTCCTTAGAAGAAACTAAAAATCTACTCCCACGAGTGAGAAGTCTGGGTAACCCAAAGACGTCCTTGATTTCCACTCAAAATGTAGAGAGGAACACTTTAAAATTAGCTATGGTAAGTGACAAAAAAGTGGCCGAGATGGAAGTAAGATTGGATAAAATCAATGTACCTGACAAAATACAGCTGCACAAACAGATAGGGGATATAATTTATTCAGATTTATTACATGCCATGATGAAAACTAACAAGTTGCAAGTTTTGGTTGATAAATTAGAGGTCCAGTTGAAGCATGAGAAAATTGAGAACAAGCCGAATTCAATTCAAATAAAGAAATTGCAAGTAGATGTCATAAGCTCGGGGGATGAAACAGGAAACACGCAAGCCATCAGAATACTTTTAGAAGTAAAAGATAATGCCCTTCAAGTACTAATGAAGAAGTTGAAAATCCCAAGTTCCGAACATGTTCAGTCATCAGAGTTTTTAGCATTGCAGGAGGAGAAAGATAAAATTCATCAGGAAAGGATGGAGTACAAAGGCAAAACTGTGAAGCTGCAAGAAGAAAAGAATAAATGGGAAACAGAGCGAACTGAGTTAATGGCACAAATTTCACGGTTAAAGAAATACCAGAATGATGAAAAAGAGATCATGGAAGACCTAATGAGCCAGACTCATACTGATGAAGATTTGACCATTGTAAATATTGAAAAGCCTTTAAGTGATTTTTCTGCTGATGATTTACTAGTACCCATGTCACAAATAAGCTTGAAGGATGTAGAGATAAGGGAATTAAAAAGAAGAAAATGAGAAAAGCAAATCCGAGCTGACTAAAATGGTTGAAAACAAGAATAAAATATTACAGGACAAGGGTCAATTACAAAAGAAGCTTAATGAATTAAAAGAAAGGAATACAGGAAAGGGCCTCTTCAGGGAGCCAAGCATATAATCTGGGATACATTGTCTGTGGAGGTTACTAAGTTCAGACATTATTTGAATTTCATTGATGACCAAAGTGCATTGGTTAATTTATCCAATCGGAGATTAAAACTAGTAAATGATACCATGGAGAGGAAGCCCCTAAGTACAGCTCAGGATGCACTGAATTTCTTGAATTTATTAACTTATCAAAAATTGCAAGATATAGGAATCAAAGATAGAGTGGCTATTGTACTGTGGTCAAAAAGGTTCATTCACAAACATCATCTTATGAAGACAATACAAGATAAGGCTGATGAGATGACTTCGCGTATTAATGATTTCAGGCATGCTTTTAAAGAATTGTTTGAAGATGGCCTTCCTTCTTTCTGGGACGAAGAAGGACTAATTTTTTCTCAAGAACATTATCATATCCTGCTAGTAGAAATCCGTATGGATCACTCCAAGTTTGATGATTTGTTAAAGGGGCTGACGGGAAAAGTCATTGTGGACAAGTTAACAGAAGACTTCGAGATATTGTAGAAATTTCTGATCGTCAGAGGAGGGCTGCCCACTATGTATTATGAGACCTATATGGATCTGGAAGTGTCTATCCGAGAAATGATTGAGTACGACATCCCAAGCGCAGAACAATGGAGAGCCGTGGAAAGATTCGGAAAAACAAAGTATATTCTTCATCCGTGAAAATAGGTGTTGTGCGCTATGGAGCTGCGTGTTTGAGCCTTGTTGTCACCAAGTTGATTTTAATTAAATGATCTGTATCAAGATCAAAGCAAGTATTTTATTCCTAGTTGTTAGGGATATGGTTACAAAGACTTTGATTAAAAAGATTATTCAGTTATTAAATCTTCTTGGGAAGAAATCATTTATGTATATATTTGCATTTACTTGATGTATTGGGGGTTGGAACCCATTTGTTGGATCAATGTTTTCGAGGACAGATAATTTTTTAAATAACAAAGTTGAATGCGTGTGGGTATCAGCGATTCTTGTGATGTTTACATTACAGTATGTATTTTCTTTCCTATGTGATTGTTTTTCCGGTGTTTACATTCCATTTTGTTTTCCTCGTATCTGAAGCGTAGTGTTGAATGGTTGGAATTCATACTTGTTGTGTTCTGACTATTGTTTCAGATATTTCATAAATGTTTCTGCTAAAGTTAATATGGAATTCATCTTATGATGCTCTATATTGATGGACTGTTCACTGTAATTGAGTGGTTATCTTGCCTTTGATGAAATCTCATGCATGCGACTTTTTGATAATTTTATGTATTTTGAATCCATTGCCCAATGATCATGTGTATCGTTTCAACCATCTATATGATGCTTAAGTGTTGATTTTTATATCTAGCCTTGTTAAATTTATATTTGAGAGATCCCTCTCTGGAAAAGAAAGCCAGTTTCTTTCTGAAGTGGTTTTTGCTGTTACCTTTGGAATTTACCTTTTGCAACCTGGGTACATTCTGAGTGATAACACCTTGCATTTGAAAATTTTGTTGGTTGTGGTTAAGTATCTTTTCTATTTGGTTATAAGCCAAATTGAAGTATGAGACCCCTTTATTTATGAGACAAAGGACCTCCTCTTTGCATAGATTTGACTCGACCCTACCTCCTTTGGCTTTGAATAAGTAACCTATGAGGAAACACATCATCATTTTAGATGACCCCACTCAAGTTTTATTAATGTCAAACAAACAGAAAGAAAAAGAACAATGCAAAACTACAATGTAGGAAGATAATAATAAAAAATCAACAAAATAAATATAATAAAAAAACAAAAACAAAAAATCATAGTCTTATGCTTCTTTCCGTAAGAGTTTGCAGTCCCTCATCAAGTGGGATTAATAGAAAAATCAATCAAGAAAACAAAGAAAACTACACTCTGTTTATGATATATAACAAAAATATACATGTAGTGCTAACACTCGGCAACCAACTACTAGAAACAAAATTGATAGTCAATGACAAAAGGTCTGTTCAACATACTAACCAAAGACATGTGAAAGTCTAAAAGAGCAAAACAAATCCCTACTCCAATAGCTTTCTTTGATAATTTATTAACAATAGATTTATACTCTCTAAAGATATGGCAAATAGATAATTCTAAAAAGGAGGGAAATATAAAACAGATATTGTGGCACCACTACTCCAGATAAAGTACCTGCAACTTATACAAACAACCTTTGAATTGAACCCAAAACTTGGATAGAAGCAAATATCGTAGAAGCAAAATGGAGTAACCCCATAAAGGCATTAATTATGTTCTTGCATTGAACCTCAAACCACAACGCATTGAGAATCTGAAATTATGATCTTCATTAATTTTAAGAACATCCCTCTTCCACATTTACCTATCTCAGCAGCAGGGATAATTCTATGGGTGAATTTTAGCCCAGTGGGCTATTTTTCCATGTTTTTCTCCCAAAAAAGATTTGCCATTTTGCATTTTTTGAAGCCCTGTTTCGCCCAATTTTTTGGAAATTAAAATATTTTTTGAAAAATATCACCAATCATTTTATAGTTGGTGTTTTAAAAATTGACGATATAAAATCCTTGGAAATTAAAATATTTTTTGAAAAATATCACCAATCATTTTATGGTTGGCGTTTTAAGAATTGGTAATATTCACTGGCATTATACACTTTTAAATAAATATGGTTCCTTAGAATCATCCAGGCTGCTTAGCAACTCCATCAAAATATCCCACCATCAAATAGGAGGAGATCACAAAATCAAAATTCTAACAAACTCTTTTTTTTTCTTTCAACTAAAGAAGATTCTTTATAAAATCCTAATATTCTCACACAACTGACAACACTTGGAGTTTTTCCCTAAAAAAATAGCAAAGTTCCTTGATTTTCAAATGTCCCAACATAGGAAGACTGGCAACATATTGTGGAATTGATTTCTCTTAACCCAAAGTTTCAAATTGTTATCAACAATGGAGGATCCCTAGCCTATCTAATTTAATCTTCAGATATTTATTTTTATTGAAATATCAATCCATATCTTTTTACTAAAAGAGCAATAATACGCCGATAGGATTTTGTTGGAGGGTGAAATGGTTGAAAAAGGGAAACTAAAATTGAATTGGTGTTATGGGAAAAAGCCTCAAGGGGAGTGCATAGTCTAAATTTTTTCCATAGTATAGACCTATCCTTGTACCATGAGTACCATTACAAACGCGCTATCATATTTGCAAAAAATACCAAGGAAAGGTGAAATTTAAAATCCCAAATATCACAAATAGTAAATCAAATATTAAATGGAGACGAAGTTAACAACAAACTAAATATAGTTGGCATTGTCATAGCATTTCTCTTATACCAAACTAAACCTCAACATTTACCCAAGTCTAAATAATTTAGCTATAATTTTGTACAATTTTGTATAATTTTGTACTTAACTTCTTCACGTTTGATATGAATTTCCACCTTCAAGTTGGCCCAAATCTTCTGCCCCTTTAGTGGATTTGCTAAATAGTCCACCTCCTCCAAATCATCTTCACCACTTATCACCGCCTCCTATCTCTTCCAACCCGCCCACCTTCCAAGCTTTGTAGGGAAATCTACCTCTCTAATATATACATTAATACTTCTATAATAAATAATTTTACTTATTAACTCATCAAAACTAGATTGATTGAGAAATGCTTATTTTAAAACTTTTCCAATGTATAACTTATTTTCAATCAAAATAGTTTTATAATGCATAAAGCTTCTCTTAAAATCATATAAATCTGAATGATTTTCAATGAACCTTAATAAACATACATCCTTCTTATAAATATTAATAAAATACACCGAAAGGAAAAATGGGAAGTAAAGTAGGTGCAATAAAGTGAAAAGGAGAATATTGAAACAAGTACTATGAAGAGCTTGCTATGTGGTTTTGTTTGAGTGGTTTAAGGGTGGTTCAATCAAGGTTTTTTATAAAGTATGATGTTAACATCTTATGTTGATGGATTCCAATATTCAAAATGGATTGCAAGTTCATAACATATATGTTGCACAATTTAAAGCTAATGAGAAACACAAAATGCAATGTAATACAAACCTTCAATATGGGAGAGTGGGCAGAGTACACTCATTATGGAAAGTGTACGTTTACATGGCGATGCAAGCAAGGCCCAATATATAGCACTCTTTTTATCTAGAACACATAACTCTATCAAAGACAAACAAGTTTTACGTGGGTATCCAATAATTCCAACACAACAAGTTCAAGACCACCTTACTACATACATAGGATCCTACCAATGTGTAAAAATAACACATTAAGAACATTGATTCTCTATTGTAAACAAAAGAATTGCACTATTACATTTTCAGGGTGACACAACACTACTACACAAACTCTACTAATGTCATGGAAGGCACAAGAATGACATTCAATGAATTTACCATGCACAACTCCTCTTTAAGTGTTTCCTTTTACAAATGCTCCTCTAAGCATATCTACATTTCCCATGATCCTCCTTGCCTCATGATATTTGATCATTTTCTATAGAGATGTGATATTAAAGAATGGAAAGAACGCATGCAACGGCATTCCACTTGGAATGCCCAAGTTTAACACTTAGTGCTTACATTGTGGTGGTCATGTCTCCACTAGTTTACAAACTTCAATGCTGCTTGGGTTTCATTTATTGTTTGCGCTCTTACATTAGGTTGTAAGTCAAAGATTCTAAAATAGTGACTTCGGAATTCTTTCAGAAAGTGTGAGTAAATTCTTCTCATGAGTACCTTGCTACACACTTGGGATCTCTTCAACATGGGTAGGAGGTGCATGACGAAATAAATAGGAGTGGATTTCAACCAAATGTGTTAATTGTGGGAAGTGCACTTATTGATATTTATGTTAAATGTGGAAGCATGGAAGATGCACATGAAGTGTTTCACACAATTTCTAAACGAGATGTTGTTACCTGGACTATGATAATGGCATAATATGTATAGATTGAATGTTTTCCCTAAAGCTCTTAAGTGAAATGCTAGTTTTGTGGAAGAGACCGGATTCAACAATATTCCCGGCCATTCTTCCTACCTGTCCTTGATGAAATAATCAGAAGTGGTGTATTGGGATATCTTTATTTTATTATGTATTGATTATTAATTATTAATGGCTGGTTTGAGCTCCAATCAGTATGAACAGTTATCCAATTGTCCTAAAATTCATAGTGAACATTCGAATCGAGAAATAGTTATCCAAGATCCAATCTTTTAAGATTCGAGGGATGAATTTGAAAATCCTAAGTCCAATCCCAATGAAATTACCCATTCACGATCCCTAACGATAAGAGGCTAAATATAACTCACTTTTTGGGAGATAAAGATGCATGTAGTGCCCATTGCTCCAACTAATATATATTTTCTCTCATGGTTGCGACTTTCAACTTGAATTGAATCTTAAGGTGATCATGGATTGACATCTTTTCTGATTGAAGGGATGCAAAGCATATGTTATTGGAGTAGTATTTTTGTAATTCAACGCGGTTCTAGTGAGGAGAAACAACCCCTGAATGTACCATTCCCTCTTATGAGTTTCATGAATTGGGATTTTGAACATACCTTCTTGAATTGAGGAACTACAACCAAACCCCTTCATTAGCTAGAGGAGATTGGAAAGTGTTGGTTTTTCATCATATAAGCTAGCATTATGATCTTAGGATATTTTCACTGAGAGAATAACAAGCACAGCAATAAAACATAAGCACATCACAAGAGACAAGAGACACAAAGAGTTTTCCTCGGGGAAACCATAAAGGAGAAAACCCCGCAACTTCCTCAGAGATAGAATCAGCACCAAAATGGTAAGACCACAAAATAGTAAGATGCACTCCCGACAGCGGTAGTCTTCTTCTTGTCTAGTCCCAGTGTATTTCCTTCCTCACTAATGTGCCACACTTGGGAGTGAGTGAGTGATGTGTTGCAAGTGATAAATAGAGAGGCTCTCACTCTCTATTTATATTCTTCTGTTCACTTGAAATGCACTCCAACATGTCGGCATCACTTAACAATTACTTACTAGAGCCGACATATCTAGGACTGTCTAATAACCCTAGTGCCCCACCACTTGTGGGGACTTTGCCTCCTCCGACCAATAGGAGGGTAACATAATGGTGGGGTGCCCCGACTTACAATGACTCACCTAGGCTCGACTTCACTAGGATAGTCTAATAACCCAAGGGCCCCACAACTGTGGGGACTTTAACCCTTGACCAATAGGAGGGTTACCCACAATGACTTGACATGACTTTCTCATTATAGAAACTTCCCGGAATGAACATCGGGGTATGACATGACTCAAATACATTACAATACATCCTGTAATGAACATCGGGTTACAATAGATAAGAAATACAAGTGAATACATTCCAAAGTTACAATTACATCAACACTCCCTCTTAACTAGGAAGGTATTCTCTTGACACAATTTATTAGCACAAGTCTTCTTCTTTGTATCATCTAGGTCATCGTCAGGTCTTCGTCATCTTCAAAGTCATCTTCATCTTCAAGTCATCTTCATTTGGATCTGGATCATCACTCGATTTAGATCATTGTCACTGGATCATACTCGATCTAGAATATCGTCACTGGATCATACTCGATCTGGAACATCGTCACTGGATCTGGATCATCACTCGATCTGTATCGTCATCACTGAATCTAGATCATCACTCGATCCGGATCATCATCACTGAATCTAGATCATCACTCGATCTGGATCATCATCAATGGAATGGATCTGGATCATCACTGTTGGATCTAGATCATCACTCGATCTGGATCATAACTGCTGGATCTGGATCATCACTCGATCTGGATCATCACTGGCTATCATCACTGGATATGGATCATCACTCGATCTGGATCATCACTGGCTGTCATCACTGGATCTGGATCATCACTCGATCTGGATCATCACTGCTGGATCATCATGACTGGATCTGGATCATCACTGGTGCTTTCTCATGATTCTTCTCGTCACAGGAATTTCTACAGAGCCAGCCCTTTTTCATGCTGGTTGTAGGCCTAGCCATCATGTAGGTCTTCACCCAGCACTTACATTTGACCTACTCATCAGAAAGGCACGCCCAACACTTACATCTGACCTACTCGTCAGAAAGGCACGCCCAACACTCACATATGATCATGTAGGAACTAATCCTATAATCATATCAGAAAGGCCCAGCACTCACATTCACCAGCATGATAGGACACACCTACTATCATCTGTGAAATGGATCAACACTTACAACCACCAGCATGATAGGACACACCTACTATCATCTGTGGAAAGGCACAGCACTTACATCCACCAGCATGGTAGGACACACCTACTACCATCTGTGGAAAGGCTCAGCACTTACAATCACCAGCATGGTAGGACACACCTACTACCATCTGTGAAAAGGCACTACACTTACAGTCACCAGTATGATAGGACACACCTGCTATCATCTGTGAAAAGGCACAGCACTCACATCCACCAGCATGGTAGGACACACCTACTACCATCTGTGGAAAGGCTCGGCACTTACATCCATCCAGGCGGGAACACATCCTGCTCACAATGATGGAAGGGCGTGCACTCATATCTGATCATGAGAGAACACATCCCAACAATCATATCAGAATGGCCCCCAGTCCTCCTCGACTGAGCTACCTGGTAACTGACCAGGCACCTCCATTCTCCTAGAGAATGGTAGTTGTCCTTACATCCGACCTGCTCGTCGGAATGGCCAACACTCACATCTGACATGGAATAAACTTAATCCTTTAACCATGACAGAATGGTTCAGCCCTTACATCTGACCATGGAAGGAACCAATCCTCTCACCATGTCGGAATGGCTATGGGTCTCATCACTTTCTCTTGGAGGGAACCTCAATCTAGAGAACACCAAGTCTCTCCCTGAAGTACTCGAACTTCAGCCTAGCCAATGGCTTCGTCAATACATCAGCTATCTATTCCTCCGTCGCAACATACTAGAGCTTCACTGCTCCTCTCTGCACCATATCCTTGATATAGTGATACTTGATCTCGATATGCTTCGACTTGTCATGGAACACTGGATTCTCTAACAACTTCATGCAACTCTGGTTGTCACAATGTATACAAGTAGCATCCAACTTGAGATCAAATATATCAGACAGTAGCTTCCGCATCCATACTACCTCAGAACTAGCTGAACAAGCTGCAACATACTCTGCTTCAGCTATACTCAGTGCCACACAGGATTACTTCCTGCTAAACCAAGAGATCACACTTGATCCCATACTGAAGCAACATCCCGAAGTACTCTTCCTATCGATGGCACTGCCTGCCCAATCTGAATCAACATAACCCTCTAGGTTAATCTTTTGATTCGCATCGTACTTGAGTCCATAGTAAACTGTACCCCTGCATGCTTTGCAATCATCAGGTGAACATGTCTCAATGTGTTCACAGCAAAGCAAATATCTGGTCTCAAGTACATCAAGGACCCAATCATCTGACGATACATCGTAGCATCAACCGTCTCTGATGAAGAAACACTCAATAGCTTCAGGTTCGATGCCATAGGTGTGGTCATGCAATCCATCATCCTGAACCTATTCAGGATCTCTACTGCATACTTCCCTTGTCCACACCTCCTTGCCTAGAACAATAGTGCATCGACACATAATAGGAGCATCATTGGTCTTCTGCCTTCAAACTTGAAGCAAAGGTTGGAATACACTTTTCTCATCAGTAAAGCCTAGAGTCATCAGTAATCTGCCCTTCCTGTCGTACCATGTTGAACCTCAAGACATTCTGTAGTCACTCCCTCTGAAGCGAAGCATGATACTCCCTCTGTCTTCTGTGCACTGAAAACATTCTGTACCGGAGTGACAAGTAGTTTCCTATGCTACTAATATTCTATGTGACCATCTAGTGTATAGAATTGCATCTTCAAAACTTGTAGCAAAGTTTAAGATCTTCATCAAGCTTATCATGTATGTGTTATCCCATGGGTGTCTTCTGAACTCGTACAAGGCCTTCTTTCATTTGCACACATGATTATGCATGTCATGTGACTTCACTTCCAGTGGCTACAAATATCTCTTCTTAGTTGATGTCTTATTTTCATGAGAAGCCTCGTGCTACAAATCTTTC
>LPNX011054951.1:180841-191415 GCA_001517045.1 Pseudotsuga menziesii | reverse complement strand
AACAAATGCATAACAAAACAATGAAATGACAATTGAATACTTATCTTTATTTGTTTTGTGGGTAGACTCCTTCTTGAGCCTTCAGCTTCATCATCTTCTTGATTCATGATAGAATCATTTTTTATCCAAATGCCAAGGAGGATAAGAGGTGCTTCAAGAGTTGAGTTCTTCATATTCCTCATCGCTTGAGGGATCTTCTTTGGATGGTGAGAGCTTGATCTTCAATTGCTCCCATCTTCTCTTCTCTTCTTATGAGTCGAGCTTCTTCTTCTTCTCGGAGTCTACTGAAAGTAATCACTTCCTTCTGGCACACATTCCTCACATGAATGAATCCTATGATCCTGGGAGGCCATTCAAGATGGCCATCACCACTTCTACATTCTTCACTTCTTCTTTTACCGCTTCAAGTTGTTCTTGATTTGAGAGACTCTTATGACTGCATGGTCTCTGCTTTCTGGATCTTCACATTCTTCAACTGGTTTCTCAAGGTCATATTCTGATTTATGTTCTTCCCTTCAAATAGCTTTTTCAAGGAATCAAAACATCTTTGGTGTCTTTAGGGAGACACTTGTAGTACAAGTTGATTCGTGACTGAATCAGCAATGATATTCTTGGCCTTGACCAAGTTCTTCTTGTGTAAGGCTTCTAGCCTCATCTCCCTCTGGAACTGGAACCTCTATACTCATGTAGGTGTCCAATCCATTTTCTTCAGAGAGATCAAATACTCTTATGCTTGAAAGTTGTGAACTTCACCAAGCTTATCATCAAGCTGATGTGATAGATCACTTTGAAATGAGAACCTCAAATGAAAATAGCGAAGGATTAGATCTTACCGATTTGAGGTGTTCGTCCTAGTTCCGGAGCTCGCTGATCTAGGGTTTGTCATAGAAACCCTAATTTTCAAAACTTGGACTCTTTCAGATATGATTGGATAGACAGATAGATCTCTTCAAATGGAGCTATCCAATGTACTGCTTGTTTTGAAAATAGTGGAGGGAAGCTCTCGGAACAGGAAGCCCGAGATTTCCAATTTCATCTATAGAAATTCCTGTTACTGTTTCTGTGATATCTCCAAAATTATTAATCCTATGTGTCTGAAATTTCGTACTGAGGTAACCTCGCATGTCCCTGATCTAACACCACAGGTTTCATCAGAATTGGTTTCACCATTGGGGATTTATGATCCTTTTCCCAAGGTGACCTGTTACAAGACTTTTCAGAACAACGAAGTTGTACAGAATTCCATGTGTCACTGGTTCATCTTCTGAGTCTGATCTTTGGAACATATAAAGTACAGTCTGTTCCCTTTCTGGAACATCTTTAGGAATTCCATTTGGACCTCTGTAGCCCAATATATTGCAATTCTCCCCAGGTGTCCTGTTTAGGGATGAATTCTGGAAGAGGATGGAACCCTAACTTGGAGGGATCATATCTCCCAGAATATAGCGAGTCTGAGGCTTATTTTTGGACATAGTGTTCATCAGGATTTTAACTTCGGCCCCTAAAATTTTAAGCTTCTGAGACTTCTCCAACCTCGGAATATAGCGACTTTACCAAAACTTATCAGTTTTAGTATTTAGGGTTTTTCCATCTCGGGGTCAAACTAGGGTTTGACTTTCCCGGAGTTTCACCCAAACAAATTTATTGATCCAGGTCTCTAAACTTTGGTTTTGATGAGGAGAACAATCCTATGCTGGTCTCACTCAAAAATTCCTCTTCTGTATAAAGCCCTAATTTCCACATCGAAAACTGAAAATGCTCGGAATCGAATTCCGCTTCGACAGAAAGATGCACCCTTCAATGGAGAGTCAGCCTAGCATGCTTTTGCTGATGGATTGTGGAGAGAGACCCAAAAAGTAAGAATCCCTAGCTTCTATAGCTGCATAATGTCTTATTCTCAGGTTAGCTCTGATACCATGTTAGTTTTTCATCATATAAGCTAGCATTATGATCTTAGGATCTTTTCACTGAGAGAATAACAAGCACAACAATAAAACATAAGCACATCACAAGAGACAAGAGACACAAAGAGTTTTCCTCGGGGAAACCATAAAGGAGAAAACCCCACAACTTCCTCAGAGATAGAATCAGCACCAAAATGGTAAGACCACAAAATATTAAGATGCACTCCCGACAGCAGTAGTCTTCTTCTTGTCTAGTCCTAGTGTATTTCCTTCCTCACTAATGCACCACACTTGAGAGTGAGTGAGTGATGTGTTGCAAGTGATAAATAGAGAGGCTCTCACTCTCTATTTATATTCTTTCGTTCACTTGAAGTGCACTCCAACATGTCGGCCTCACTTAACAATTACTTACTAGAGCCGACATCTCTAGGAGTATCTAATAATCCTAGTGCCCCACCACTTGTGGGGACTTTGCCTCCTCCGACCAATAGGAGGGTAACACAATGGTGGGGACTACTGCCCCGACTTACAATGACTCACCTAGGGTCGACTTCACTAGGATAGTCTAATAACTCAAGGGCCCCACAACTGTGGGGACTTTAACCCTTGACCAATAGGAGGGTTACCCACAATGACTTGACATGACTTTCTCACTATAGAAACTTCCCGGAATGAACATCAGGGTATGACATGACTCAAATACATTACAATACATCCCGGAATGAACATCGGGTTACAATAGATAAGAAATACAAGTGAAAACATTCTGAAGTTACAATTACATCAACATAAAGCCATATAGCCAAGTTTGACATTGTATTCCCCCCCTCTTTATTCCAAGCCCGAGAGAGCTCATTTGTAGTTTCCTATAACCTAACATGTGCTCTTCTCAGTTTTTCTAGGTACTGTTCCCATATATGTTCTTGATTGTCCACCAACCCCAGATCCTGAGCTGTAAGCCATCCTTGAGTCCAAATATTGGTTCTCAAATCTAAATAATAACTAATTGGGGGGATTCTTTTGGATAAGGTGGTTGTCTTACCAAAGTTTATTTGATCACTAAATCCACTTTTCCTTTCAATTTTATTTCTCTATAAACTAACTTGATACGGAACCTCTTAACTCATCAAATTTCATGAGTATCTCCATCTGTTCATTTTGCAAATTTTCAGTTTCATGAAATCCTGATAAGCTTCCACTATAGTCAAATTTATCTCTAGCATAGTATTCATGATTAAACTGCGACATATATCTTGGATGATTGTAAAATAAAATAAATCTAGCTATCATATACAAATATCCCCAATAAATAATTTTATTGACCTTCCCCTCTTGTAAACTTGTTATAAAATGAGTTATAAGTTATAAAGTATATATATGAAAGGAATCCGTTCTATATGTAATATATACTATCTCTAAATCCTTTATATCTATGAGTTAGACTCACATCTAGTACAATGACACCAAGATCACCAATCCATTCCATACACCACTATGCTTGCATTTAGTTCACACATTTATTTTGCTCATCATATACATTCAATACAAGAGCCACGAGGTGGCAATGTTCCCGACGTTGCCATCAACAACTTGGGATAGTTGCTAGTTTTTTGGTATTAAAAAAAAACAAATAAAAGTATGAGAACAAATATCAATAAATATTAGAATATTGTTTCTAGAAGTTAATCTCCTTCAATTTTGTGATTCAATTTAAGTCGTGATTGAATCATAAACATGATCATATCACATAATCATAAACATGATCATATCACATGCACATTAATAAATGTTTCTGGAATTGATTATTAAATTAACATTACATGTAATTATACCCCATATGATGTTGTATTTTAGTGATTTAAGTGCCTTAATATTTAAATGTCTTAAAATAAATAAAAGAGAATATGATATACTCCTCTTTATATTTTTAGATTAATAAAAAAACATGTATAGTGCCATACCTATCATTTGATCATATGATAATCAATTGTGTTAGGTTTAATGTTATTCTTATATTTTAAGTATACCATGAACATTAATCTATTTCAATATATAAGTAAACACAACCACAATCATATTTTAAATAACATAAAATATTTTACCAAATTAGAATAATATATATTAATGGGTAGATATATAAAAACAAAAACCAACTATGCCCTATGTTGCATGTTTCATGCTCTATGCAAAATCCCCAGTGTGTTTAAACCTCAATTGGTCACAAAATATTAACTATCCATTTGGATGGTACTTACCTTTCTTGCAAATTAAGTATAAGTTCCATTCACAAGTCTTTATTATTTTTAAAATAGAAACTTTTTCGTTTTAAAAATATTTTTTTTTCGAAAAAATTATTTAATACTTATTTTATATAAAATATTAACTATGTTGCAAGCCCTACATAGTGGACGATAGGTTGGACGCACCTAGGTAAAAAGGCTCTATAATTTAGATTTAGTTTTTTTTTTAAACATCTCTAGACAACTAAGGGTTTTCTTCATTTACACTCATAAATATCAGATTCTTCATTTACACTCATAAATATCAGATTCATTCCAGTTGTTAACTTGGTCATACTGGGTGAAAAATAGAACATATACTTTGAGCATCTCAAGAAAGGGTGAAATATAGAGGTATTCCATTAATTTTGTCAGGAAATTTCAACGCTATCTCACATTTTGTTAAAAAAGTATGCGATGTGGAAGCCCATAAAGAACCACCGGTCTATGCATGCATGATGATAGGCCTTTAGATAGCAAGAAGCATGGAGGTATCAATTCACTGTTGACTATACCCTTAGAAGAGTGCTACCCATTCACACACGATGATACCCTTTAACAAACGCACCCGGAACTACACATACACCCCGTAAACACTCACTAAGCATCGATATGGAACGTTGACTTGTTCCTACATCAATCCTGCAACCAATAGATTACTTAGCAAGTGAGCAATGAGAAATAAAAAGACATTCAAGCAGAGCATTGTAGCAGCTGCTTTCAGACTGTATAATATATATATATATACTTTCTTCTTTCTTGTTGTCAATCAATTATATATATTTGGATGTGTAAGTTCCATGAAAGGTAACTAAATGTCGATCCAACAGACCTCATATTTTGTCAAGCTTCGTATGATATGTCGAGAACCTTTGAGTTGATGCGTATAACCATTGAAATTGTTTTCCAGCATTGTTCATCCTTTGAACTGAAAGTATTACAATGAAAAAGATAACATTAAGCTTTAGCATTCAATCTGGAAGAAGCGTGCAAGCTAAGCCACTTGCCTTGATATAAAAAAACTAACATCGGCTGAAATATCACTTTTTGGATGGAGGAGAGATTACTTTTAATGGAGCATGGTGTATGTTAACAATAAATAGAGTTGTATAGCAGTTAAAGTCCAGAATGAAAAAATACCATTTAAGCTTTAGCATTCAGTCACTGGAAAAACCATGTAATTTGAGAACCTGTTCATGTGAATAATAAAAAATGAGTATTTCTTGGCTTTTTTCTTGTAGAAAATGAACACATACATACAAGTAGAGGATATTTTATGTACCTATAAGATTCGATGAAACACTAAATTTTGAGAGGCATTTAGTTTTATTGAGAATGACTTACCTCTGTCAAGTTCTTCCGGGTCATGAGAGGGTTAGTTTGGGCAACGGAATCAGAAAGTTGAATTTTCTGATTATTTATCCGGGAGATGCAAGTGTAGATCTTAGCGTGGTTTTCCAACTAAAGGGTTGTCTGAGCATAGATTCGCGAGTAGTTTTGCAACTAAAGGGATGTATAAGCAACGATGAGGGATATCTGACAAGCATCTCTTCTCCTTGGCCAATGAAGGGGGTTTTTGGTCCGAAGACATATTAGAACTTAGTACTATGGACTTCCTTCCAAGGTAAGTCGTAAGATGATTTCACCGTACCATAGATATAAAAAATTAAGAACATTAGCCTATACATTAAAAAACTTCGACCACTAACTCTAGAGCGCAGGAATCCATTAGAACATGAGATCTCCATGCATGAGCGCCTCTTCTCTTGATGTACCTTTAAATGAAATCCCTTTCGGCCTCATTTTGGGCTTTATCCATGATAGACTACGCATGCATGCTGCACACACCATAGAGTAATTTCAACTCCATTAAATATCTGTCTTCATAAACAAATGTCAGTGCCCATAGTTACAACATTTAGCATAGGTGTTATTTAATTTGATGATTTAAATTTGATCTTCAAAATCTCTAAAATTATTGTTTCAAATTCTTATTTGTAACTTTCATAACAACTTACACCATTCTTCATCATGATCGATCGAAACATTATATAGTAAATAGATCTAAAATGGATATCATTTTAGTCTACATATAGGTGAAAACATCGCAGACCTATGCCCTAGCAAGATATCAAATATGGGAATCAAGTGGTAAAGTCATTGGAAACTACATACCTTGTCGTTGGTGATTACTAGATCCGCAGGTGATTACTAGATCCATAGGGGCAGATTCAAGGGCTTGGTTAATCGTAGAGCCCATAACATCCATAGCTAGGGGGTACATGTGTCTTCCCATATATATGGGGATGGATTAATCTTGGAACCAGCGTTTAGAGAGGAATTGAAATCATATAAACATGTTGCAAGTGCATCAATGCATAACAGGTATGGTTGAACATATAAAGGATGAGAGCCAACAGATTATGCAGAGAGGCCACATAGATTTGGGAAGAACACGCTACCTATACCTTGAACAACGGAACTGGAAGAATCATCACCTGTTTCTCTAATTTCCATGTCCTAAAAAAAAAGTCATTTGGTTTGTTTGCACCGCCTCCACGTGATTGATCTTGCATGCTAAAGGACTGTCCTTGTACACTAAAGAGGATTGTCGCTTGACCTGCATGGTGCACCACCAAAATTCAAGAGTACTTAGAGAGAGTAATTAGGATTGGAGTTTGAGTGACACATAACCACTTGATATATTTAAAATGTTTTGTAGTTATCAAAAACAATTATGATATATATGTATAATTACTCAATAATATCATCCTGCAATTTACAATGAGAAGTGACGCCACTGCATAATTATTGTTAAACTAATTATTCATTTAATATAAGATATGGAACATGCATTTATTGGAATATGTTTTTTCTTCATCTCCTTTAAATTATAGTTTGCCGAGGATGTGAGCGTGCTCGCTCTTATCTAGAAACGTGACTATCAAAAACAATTATGATATATGATGTATAACTACTCGGCTATATCAATACTCAGTAATATCAGCCTGCAATTTACAGTGAAAAGTGACCGCACTACATGATTATTGCTGAACTGATTATTCATTTAACATAAAATATAGAGCATGTATTTATTGGAATATGTTTTTTCTTCATCTCCTTTAAATGATAGTTTTCCCATCCAAGCATTGAAAATTTAATCTACAAATCTTCAAATTGCAAATGTAAATTCCGATGTAATTATTATTGCATTTTCCAGGTATGTTGTTTCATTGAAGAATGTTCCATATGTTGCTCAACCGACAAATCATGCACAACTGGTCAATACTGGTAAAAAAGAAAAGAGATCAATTTTGCTATATTCAATCCGAGAGCTCAGTCAAAAATATCAACCGTGTAGTTTTGTTATCTTCTTTGTGATAAAGAATCTATGTGAAAGATAGAATGGATGGTATTTTCGTTGGCACATACAACTCTGTTTAACTTCACCTTTCATTGTCTCAGACTTGACTTTATGAACCCTAACTACTACATGGGTAGTTCTTGAGTGATAGTGGAATTGCACTAACTCGGCTTTTCATTTCCAGGTGGATAAATCATCATACAAACGTGACGTGATCGTTTTTGTTAGTGTCCATTATGGCTAAGTATATGCTTTTGAATTCGGTGGGATTTCTCATAATTCAACCTTAAATTAATTGCAAACAGACCTGGTCCTTGTTCTAACCTTTTTTTATTATGAAATCTTGGATATCGACGTCCTCAAAGATTGCATTTGATGAATAATCGTCTACATAGGCCGCGATTTCAACATTTGTGTGCCATCGGGTTAGAAGTGGATTTTGGTAATCTTTAAACTGCTTATTAGTGAGCATAGTTTCGAATCTAGAGTATTTTATTTTATCTTTTCGTCACTTCTTAGTATCCAATGTTGTTACATCACTCTTATTTTAATTGTTTTGGAAAATATATATTGTAATATGAAGAATGTAGGTTAGAGCATTTGAGTGGGCCTAATGGTTATATGGTTATAGCTCTACTGTTGTCATCAAGTAAGATCTTAAGATCATAACATGTGTATACCATTTCACTAAGAAGCTCATGTGCTTTACCTTTTCTTCCTTGAAAACAAAGACTCCTGAGAATTTTATTGCACACTGGAGGCTTTAACGAAATACTTCTCTCCAATGATTCCCTAAACAGTTCTACAGCCATCGTTACTCTGCCATCCTCGCAAAGACCAGTAATAAGCAACACATATGTAGGTTTCGTAAGA
The DNA here is from genome assembly GCA_001517045.1 of Pseudotsuga menziesii. NCBI lineage: Eukaryota > Viridiplantae > Streptophyta > Pinopsida > Pinales > Pinaceae > Pseudotsuga > Pseudotsuga menziesii. Next base: position 182,995 of record LPNX011054951.1, on the reverse strand, counting down.
TTGAGATTATGTTCTTGAACAATTCTTAAAAGTTTCAATGCATCATCCAATCTCTCAGCTTTGTATAAGGCAATTATTATAATACAATATGCTCAAGAATCTACAGCATTTTGCATCATATCTATCTTCACCACAGCTCTGAAAGCTTCATCTAAATTTCCTTCTTCAAATAATTTCTGAATCAACTGAATATTGCAGTGGTCTTGATTATTTATACCAGATCTCTTAGAGATATAATTAATCCAAAGCTAAAAATCCTGTGAATCGTGATACTCTACCTTTCTGAGATAGTGACATCATAAGCATCTTGTAAGTTACCACATTGGGATTGCATCCTTTTCCTTCCATCTGCTTGAGCACAGTAAAGGCATCCTCATCTTTGTTAGCTCTACAAAGGCCATTGATTAGTATGTTGTATGTAAATACATCTGGCATGTAACCCTTGAGAAGCATTGCTTCGAAAAGCTCCAAGGCTCCCGCTAATTTGTCTGCCTTGCAGAGGCCATTGATTAGTGTATTGTACGTAGCAGTATCTGGCATGACACCACTTTCTATTAACCTCTTAACAAGCTTATATGCTCTAAGAATTCGGCCAGAGTTACAAAGGCACTCAAATAAAGCTTGAAAGTCAGCACTATCTGCACGGTCACTACCTTGGGTAATATTCAGAAACAAAGATAGATTGTTTCCCATCTACATTTTGTAGAACAAAATGTATGCTTTCTCCACTTCACCAACATTACAAAGGCCATCAATGAGTATGTTATAGGTCATAACAGTTGGAAATAATCCATTCCTTGTCATTTCATCAAACATCTGATGTGCCTCATCTACAAGCCCTTCCTCGCATAATCTACGAATCAGAGTTGTATACATAACATTATTTGGAGGACATCCTTTTTGAGCCATTTCTAATTTGAGGGCACAAGCCTTATCTATTTTTCGAACATTACAAAGGCCCTTGATCAGAGTGTTATAACAGTATGCATCGGGAAGACATTGATTTCCAGTCATTACATTCAGAAGTTTAAAAGCATCATCAATTTTGGCAGCTTTACAGAATCCATCTATCATCAACGTGTACGATACCAGACCTGGAGTGGCCTAACCCTCAAACCAAACCAGACTCTGGAGTACTTGCGTGTTATCTATATGTAGGTCACACAAGTTCAAAACTGGAGGGATAAGTTTGCTAAACATTGGCTTATTATGACAAGACTCTAAGAGTTGGACACCCCTAAGATTCGCTGGATAAGGTTACTCATTGACCTGTTATGAGTCACAAGTTATTAGTATATCTATCTTGTAGATTGTTACCATGATTACAAAAAATATAAAAAACAACACCCATAAATTTATTTTCCTTAATCCCCTGATGGTTGATTGCACAATGGAAGACAAGTAGTAACTAAGTGTTTTGATACCCGTTTGGCGATCATTGCTGAATAAAGGAACCTACAGTTTTTGTACAAATTATCATAATATCATATCACCTGAAATTATACCATTAGTGTTATAGCAATCTTGTACAATGAACAATTAAATGTTAAGTGGAAAACTATGACTATTATGACTTTAGTAACCCTAATGAGCTGTAGTGCATTCCTTTACACAGGACTTGACCTGAGCTCAAGAATTTCAACAAAGCCTTGGATTTAGAGTTGATAGTAAATTATTAGGTTTTCCAAACAAATAATCCCAACTTGCAGTTTCTTTTTCAGTATGGAAGCCCCAAAAAATTTATGCAGCCTTTTTAATTTCTTTTAAACATGCATGTGATGCTCACGAATAAACTCTTCTTATTTTTTAATTTGCATGTTAGTCATTAGCGCTAGTGCAGATTATTCGGCGAGCCCAGGTCAAGTGTGCAAAGGACTTGCACTAAAGTGCATTAGGCTTACTAGAGTTATAATAGTCAGATTGTCTAGGCGAATAGGTAACTAGAAATTCTTAATTTAAAAAATTGCAAAAGAAAAACTTGATTTGACAAATAAACCATTAGTCAGATTGTCTAGGCAAATAGGTAACCAGAAATTCTTAATTTAAAAAATAGCAAAAGAAAAACTTGATTTGGCCAATAAATCATTAGTCATCAACGAACATCAATTTCAAATAAAACTATGGCCATTTGTAATTATTGTCATTACAGAGAAT
>LPNX011054951.1:161742-180445 GCA_001517045.1 Pseudotsuga menziesii | reverse complement strand
GGATGATGTCATCTACTAGAATGTAATTGGTTGATTTTTATAGTACATTTTGGTCCTTTTGAGGCCCATTTTTGACCTCAAATTCTCTCTAATGAATTATCTATAGCATATTCAAACCCAAAAACGTACCCAAAATTCCAAAAAAATTTGACGGTTTACAAACACTTGCATACTCAAAGACTTGGTTAATCATTATCGAGTTTGGTTCATACTTATAAGAAAGGTGAAGTTTCCACCTAATTTTGAAAAGAGAAAGAAAAAGGCCTGGCAGAGTCCCATGCAAAAATCGATAAGCAATTAAAAAATATACAGGTGGCTCACATTTTGACAACATGGTTCGTATGCAACCTGTCTATACCTTTTTTTCTGAAAGAAAGAGCTCAGGCCTACCTGTTTATACAGTTGTTTTTTCTTGTTTCCTTCATTTTATCATCACAACCTTACTGCAATTGCAACTTGCAACACTGAGCTTCTACGTGTAATTGTCTTTGGGCAATGGGAATTCAATACCAGTCCGTCTAAAAACAAAGAATGCAAGAACTACATTGATGATCGGTTACAGTGGAAGGAAGCGAAAGCAGAAAGGGTGTGAAGTTACTGACTTCTTCATTGGCTGGCCTTCCTTCACAGATTGATGCAACAACTTGAGCTCCTATGTAGGCCGGAGTCTGTGCAGATTCCAGTTATTTCAACCAATAAAATAACAACACACATGCAATATTTGATTAGCTTATCAGATTACTTTTTTAATCATACTGTATATATACATACATGAACACATGGAAATCTCCGCACAGTTGCAAAAGCCAGCGTGACAGCAGGATTAAAATGAGCTCCAGAAATATGACCTGTGGCTTAAATTAGAATCATCACTGCCACTCCCCATACAAGCGAAACACCAAGATGAATAATGGAACCATTGGTTTTCTCATCAATAACAACTGATCCGCAACCTGCAAACGTAAGGAAGAATGTCTGTTAGAGATAATGTAGAAATGCTAGGCATGTTGCTTGGGATTGGATTGTGTGTCTCCTAAGATCAAATGATAGGTTTGAGATCCATGAGTGTAGGATCTAAGATTTGGTTTGTTGATGATTGAACACTATATATTGTAATCATTTGATATTGGTTAATTGAATTGGTTTTATACCATTCCTGTTTGTATGTGCGAGCCTTTGGCTCTGCACTCCAAATTCTTAAGTTGGTATCAGAGCCAAGGATATGGGTGTTGTGTGAGAGCCGTTTTGGTGGCCTGTTGAGAGCCGTGTTGGTGGCCTGTTGAGAAGCCCTTGTGGCCTGCTGTAATAGATCTCTGTGGCTACTATGAGAAGAGCCCTTTCGTGGCCTGTTGAAAGAGCCTGGTGGCCTGCCTGCGTGGAGGAAGGATCGCTGCCCAAATCACTGGAGAGAACCAGAGATCGTTGAGGAGGAGCTGCTAAAGAGTATTCATATCGCTACTACATGTGATCACAGCTGATATTGCTGCCTGTGAATTAGAGTGAGCATGCTCGTTGTTCATGTGCGAAAGACCCGTGCGAAAGAGGCCTGTTCAAGACAGAAAAGATTGCATATCGCTCTAAGAACCTGTTGATCGCTTGGAGAAGCGTTGAAAGCCCATTGAGGCGCTATGTGTAGAGGAGGCTGCCTGTGAACCCATTTCAAGGTGCTGTGTGAAGAAACTGCTGCTGCAACTGCATGTTTGAAGATTGCTGCCCTCACCGTGGAAACTGCTGCCCAGAGGAGATCGTTGCTGCCCTTTTAATTGAAGCCGTATGTATTTGAAGCCTTATCTCTGCCGTGAGTGAAGCATCTATTGCCGCAGGGGCATAGTCGCCGCTTGGTGGCTTGGAGTTGAGTTGCATTTCCTCCTGATGCAGAGTGAAGCCCCTTTGAGGCCCTGTTGTGGTGTGAAGAAGGGATCGCTGTATCTATCCGCTGCTGAGAGACAGTGAGAGTTTATCAGATCGTTGCTTTCTTGGATTGTTGCCCAATCATAGCTGATCTGAACCTGTTGTTGTGAGATAGCCTGATTGGCATCCTGCTGTGTGAGAGCCCTGTGGCCTGTTGAGAGCCTTATTGGCCTGCTGATTGTGAGAGCCCTTAGTGGCCTGCTGAGCGAGCTACCTTCAGCTGTGTGTTGTGAAAAAATATTTTTTTTTTCACCATAGTTGCTCCTGCCTACTGCCCGTCGTGAGGTTGACGCCGCCGTGAAAATTGAAGAAGAGCTGCTCCCATGTAAAGGCTATGTGTAAATCAATCCGTTCAATTGAAATTTCCTCCAATTGAAGATCGCTGCGTCCAATTGAAGAGAAGACAAGACCGTGAGCGTGGAGATCGCTGTGAAATTGAAGGAGAAACGAAGATTTCAAACTTTTTTTTCAGATCACTGGTGGGAGAGCAGATCGCCTGTGGAAGAGCCTGGTGCGTGAGTCTCTAAGCGTAGAAGAGACCGCGGGTGCCGCTGAAATTAGAAGTTTGATTGCTTGAAGCATGGAGAAGGCCGATAATTTATTTTTATCGTGGCACCGCTCAGCTGAAGAGAAAGAGCAGTGCATTCACCAAAACTTGCATAGGAGAAGCGGTGGCACCACCTGCCTGCCAAAGGAGATGCCCATATGCCTGTGCGTGTGTGGAAATTCATTGGCCCAGTCTGATTGGTTGATATCGCTGCCCAATCCTTGTTGTGTTGATTGAATCACTGCCCAATTCTCTGGAATTTGCTGGTGTATGCCATGGGTGAGAGATTGCTCCCCACCCTGAATTGATCACTGCCGAAGATTGTGAAGGGAGAGCTTGCTGGTGCCTGCGCTGCCTACGAGAGCTCGTTGTTTGTTGATTGTTGTGCATGGAATAGATAGAGCTGAGGAGGAGAGCCGACTGGTGTGGCTGCTGGCTTGTCTAGCTGCCTCACTAAAGAAAAGATAAATATGTCTTTTGATGCTGCACTTGAGCCCCTATATGATCAAGAAGTACTCTCGAGAGAAGAACATATTTTAATAATGTTGGAAACAATTTTAATAGATAACTTCTTGGCTAGAGTTAAAGCAACTGGAGAAACAATAGTCGATTTTGAAGCAGAGTTGAAGTTTATTGCAGACTGGCTTGAAGAGCCAAAGAATGCTCAAAATGTTGACTATGTAGAATGTATTAGGTTTGCAGATGGTGAAGAGATAATGTTGCAGAATACAGCTGATTGTAAACAAGCCTGGATGACAATTACTAATTTTGCAGAAATTGTTGAACCTAAAGGAAGATCCACGACAACAGAGACCCAATCAAATACTAGAATGCACTATACATCAATGTGTGAAGACTTCAAGCTCTCAAACTGGAAGAGCAAGAAACGAGAAAACATAAACAAATATTATTTGACAGCAACTAAGGTCAAAATGAAGGGGAATGAGGATTGTAGAGTTCAAGGCTTGAAACCCTAAATTGTTAATTTGTAAGCTTGAATGAGACTGAGACCAGCAAGCATGTTATGTATTTGTCATTATAGAAAATCCATTTCTACATTAAGGGAGGATGTTAGAGATAATGTAGAAATGCTAGGCATGTTGCTTGGGATTGGATTGTGTGTGTCTCCTAAGATCAAGAGATAGGTTTGAGATCCATGAGTGTAGGATCTAAGATTTGGTTTGTTGATGATTGAACATTATATATTGTAATCATTTGATATTGGTTAATTGAATTGGTTTTATACCATTCTTGTTTGTATGTGCGAGCCTTTGGCTCTGTACTTCCTCCTCTCCAAATTCTTAAGTATGTCCCCATAAATTCTGCTACCACCTGCAAGCAATCCATCCAAGTCAAAACACCTTCGATGATATCGATTTTTTTACTAAACACTGAATGGTAAACAGATACCCTAATATTAAAATTTATTAGGCCATTGAGCGCGGTAACCTTGAAATGTATAAAAACAATTATAACTTAAATATTTCCGTCAAATTTGTGATCAGTATAACGCAACCCTAGTCAGAATCCGGGGAACAGTAAATACTTCACGATTCCCATTTTCATAGCTCACATTTCATCAAATTTGTCATCGATATAAACCATGGAGGTATCAAAATGGTGGAGCTCCCACAATCAGATCCAAAACAACTTAAATTTAGTTTGGGGTGTTCATTCCCAATATTTTTGTGAGGGAGAATGCCGCACATTGTTACAAAGATATTCTTCATAGTCAAATTTGATATATTAAGTGCAATGCTTCACCAATGTCACTGACCTGGGCTATATTTAATGAAAGAACTTAAAACGTATGTTATTCAGCGACGAATCAAGTATCTTTAATATCATTGGGGAGTATCACAACCAACCAATATTCTCAATCATCCAATTTAAGCTTTATCTACAAATTGTCATCATTTCCCTTCCAAAAGCATATGCTACATTATTGATAATTTAATTTCATAACAGTAAAGAAAATTATTGCTAAATAGGGGATAATCAGGATTTCTCCAGGTGCAGCTCTACAACTTTCCTCGTTTCCCCAAAAACATAACTAGGTCTTTCTTGCCTTTGATTTTATTAAAAAAAAAACATACAAATTGATTTTAGTGGGCTAATTCTGTATTGTTGATTTTCTTCACAACTGCTTAAATATTGATAAGGAAAAAAAAGAAAACGTAATGAAATGGTATTAACCCTACCTTCTTAAAAAAAACCTGAGAGATGGTATGATTGATCCATAGGTCCGTCCAGCAACACGGCTAGTTTCAAACTGACCCGCCTTAGTATTTCTTAAAGCAACAGTTTGGTGAACAGGAGTGCCGTTTTGCATCACCATATTTCTAAAAGCAACATTTTGGAGATCAGGACTGTTTTCTGTAGCCAGGGCAAAGCTACATAAACCAGTAATTTGAGAAAACAAGTTGTTTTCAATGCTTGATTTGCCCTGCTTGATCTTGATCTTGATCCCTCCTTCAATTTGTGTGGTATAGAATAATATGAGCCTCCAAGAAGGCTCAACTTGAGATATATTTTTTTAGCAGGGTTACTTCATCCTCGTGCCACTCCCTGGTATATGGACTCTGGTTATTGCTTTTCAATGCCCATGTGGCAGTTGACATGCTCTTGATTTGATTTGAAGTGTGTCGTTCTAGCAAGGAATTCTCAAATAAATGAATGAAAACCTAAGTGAAAACCATTTTTCAATATGTCAGTGGCACTGCTCAAGTTCCAGGCCTACATCACCTGCAAAAGACCAATAAAACCTAAGTTAAATCAATATTTAAATAATTCAAAAAATAAAAATTAATCAAACTATATTAAAAACATTTGAAAAATAAAAAAATTAAATATGGTTGTGGAACAAATCCATATAACCAATTCATATATTCCCTGTCCGGAACATAATATATATATATATATAATGAGAGCACTCACTATCTCTCATCCTAAATAAAATAATGCCATCCTCCAGTCATTATTTTTCCAAACACTCATCAACTCTTATGTGTGTCACCAAATATGTTTCTTTATTCATGGTAACCATATACGTTTCAATGTCACAAAAACTTGAAAAACGTATTTAAGCATACCTTCACTCCAACGCAACTCCAATATGGAGTTTCTATGTTCCAATACGTTTCCCTTTTTTACTCTCGTCACACTTCGAATTTGGGCGTTATATAGTTTACCAAACAATCCTTTGTTTACAGATGACAACTCCATCATATAATGGATAGCATCGACTCCTTAATATGATTTTCAACCATTTCAGACCCTCTCTCTTCAACGAATTCACAATTTCAATTTCACCCTAATTTGGGTTTTCAATAAGTCTCTTGAACACTTAATTTGTCTCAGGGATATTTTTGCCAATAGATTTTCAGATTATGAGAACCCTAATTTCTTATAAAGTGGGCACTATTCACCAATTTTGATATCAAAACAAAATTCATATTAGCTTAAAATATTTCAACGCCCTTAATAAACTGGAATGCAAAATATCAATGGCCATAGCTGGATTACTTCGTCATACGTTAGGTGATTACACATTTCCATGGTGTAAATTTCCTTCAACGCAGATTTGAATTCCAGATGACCACGGCAACTCCAAATCAAACCACAATTTGTAATTGTTCATCAAATAGATTCTTAACAACATGTTAAATCAATTTTAAACTCGGTTCTCCTCAAAAGGTCTTTTTAATCCTCTTAAAACTAGAATCTCTTACCGAGAAGCTCTAACCAGTCTTCTTCTCTTCTCAACAAAATCAATGATTTTTCCCTCCCCTGAACAATCCATTAAATACCTGGATTACTCTGCAACTGGGGTTCTACAGAGTTAAACAAATTAGTCTAATAAAAGTATCCATAACATTCAAGATTCACAACTTCAACACAAAGAAGTGCCGAATCTTCTTGACATTGATAAAAATGCAACTGTGCATGGGCATTTAAACTAGATGCAAATCCAAACTACATGGGCATGTTTACAGAACATTCTGGACGCTGGGGTTATAATTCGGCTTGGCCTGCTCGATGTTTTCGAGAAGAATGCCGCACAGTTTCGAGGTAGCTGCACTATTATTGAAGTTTTCCCAAACGAGATTGTGGTAAATGTCCATTTGCGCAGTGAATTGGAGGACTTTTCAAACCGTTTCTTGGTCTGGTTCGAGGAGCCTCCCTGCAAAACTTCTGTAAATTCTAATTTTATATATATATATATATATATATATATATATATATTTTGATAGACAAGAGCATAAACAAAACCTCCCAAGTTACTTTTCTTTAGAATCAAAGCAGGCAACGTTTTCACCAAATTTATGATGGCATAATCATATTTCAGATGTTGTACAGGAGATTTCACATGCATGGTCACATGACAGCTTTCAAAGTCTAGAAAATGAGTTTAAAGTTTTTAGATGGTTTGAGCTTGAAGTTCTTATTTACTTGATAATTGTAATGAAGAAAAATTATTGTAACATGTCATATAATTTAGTGACAAGTCAGCTCATGTAGTTTAATTACAAGCACAATAAGTTTTTGGAAGCTAAGATCTAAATTCTTGACCACCAATTCATTATTTTAATTTTCCCTAGTCTGTACCATTGGAGGCCCAACATCTTTTTGACAAATAAGTCAATCAACTAAATGTTAAATGTTTAATATAACATAGATCTTTTTGAGATGCCACACAAAGACTATTTACTTTATTCAATGACTCAGAATTTATGCACAAGAGTCTATGTGGCCTTGAAAGTCCCATTATATCCCATGTTAAAATCTCCACTTATGTTTACTACTCTCTTGTGTTATTGCCATTATTTGTTCAAAAAAATGTTCTCACAGATTTTATTTAAATTCACACATATTGCATGTTTTTTATTTTTATTTTTTAAACCAAAATAAAAACCATTAATTATTATATCCCATGTTAAAATCTCCACTTATGTTACTACTCTCTTTTGTTATTGCCATTATTTGTCAAAAAAATGTTCTCACAGATTTTATTTAAATTCACACATATTGCAGTTAACATATAGTGTTTTTTATTTTTATTTTTAAACCAAAATAAAAACCATTAATTTGATACTCAAGTAGAAAGTTAATATGCCATTACAAGGAGCTCGAGCAATGCTCAAGATCATAAAATTATCTCCAAAAAATACCCCCAATTCTGTGGTGAAAACTAATGTTCTGATTTCCTAAGACTGCTAACCCAGCACTACTATTTGAGACTAAAACAACTATATTAAGCCTCTAAACAACTAAAGACTAAAAATCTATCCAGTTCCACCCTGAACAAAACTTTTAATAACATTTTAAGTACAAGAGCTTAACAATACAAAATCCTAAAACTCCTAGTACAGTAACCCTTTTACACAGTCCACAGCTTTCATACAATAACCCTTTTACACAGCCCACAGATTTCTTAGAAAGTTCATCTGCCATAAAATTGAATTCTCTGTCAATATGGGAAATAAAGATCCTGTTAAAGCTATTTATCAAGATCATAACCCTGCTGCACCAATGTTTAAGCAAAGAGCCTTATAAAGTTTATGCTCCATTTGCCTAATTCTCTATGATCCGAAAGTCCCCATATACTGGTAGCTCCTGTATATGATTCCAATTTGCAAAATATAATAGTCATCAAAGAACTACAGTTCAGCTTTGTTTTGCATCAACTTTAACCATTGCTAATTTTATTAGATCATAGTAAAAAAACTTAAATAGTAAATATAAGAAATGACATCAAACTCATATATTTTAAACTAAAAGAATAAATTCCGCACTGGATATCTGTGCCACAGCAATAAGTCATCCAAAGCTGAGAAACGTTGTTCTCATTAGTAAGTTATTCAGAGCTGAGGAACGGCGATCCTTCATTAGAACCTATTTTACAATGACACAATGTTAAAGCACAATATTTTAGTGAAACACGGCTTTAGATAAACCACCGTAGTTCCCATACACTATCTTTGGCAAAACCAAAATGATAATAATTCAAACCCATAACATAAGCCACTATATTTGGCAAAACCAAAACGGTAATAATGCAAACCCATGACATAAGCCACAGCAGTTTTCTATAAGCCATATCTGTCATTACCAAACTACTAACATAGTAAACCCATTACAATTTTCGACCCTGGATAAACCTTTCACAGTAATAATTACTATATTTCAGCTATTACTTACATATGACATAATTGTCACAAACAAAAACACACCATTTTTAAAAGAGACAGATAGAGAGCATATTTACAATAACATATAATCTAAAGTCGCTTGAAAAAGTCTATGACAGCGTTGAAGATATTAAAACACGACATTTGAGAATTGTCATTTGTTGCAGAATTTGAATCTCGAGAATGGCTGCCTGTATAATAATTCAAACCCATAACATAAGCCACTATATTTGGCAAAACCAAAATGGTAATAATGCAATCCCATTACATAAGCCACAGCAGTTTCTATAAGCCATATCTGTCACTACCAAACTACTAACATAGTAAACCCATTACAAACCCTGGATAAACCTTTCGTAGTAATAATTACTGTATTTTTTTTTAAGTAGGGGAATCGGTAACTCGTCGGAATTGTCTGGGCCAGGCCCAGGTTCAAATCCGCCGGCTGCCACTATAATCCCCTAGGTACATCCAGCAGTCCCCAAGCCAGATATACCCGAAACTTGTAACTCAGCAAGGGCCGAGACATCCCGGACTCCAATCCCCACAAGAGGCGGTAGCCTATCCAAAGGGCGTCTACCCTTTGAGCCTTATCACAATGGGCCATGTCTTGATGGAATTTGATCCCCTGTAGGCTGGGTAATAATTACTGTATTTCAGCTAATACTTACCTATGACTTAATTGTCACGAACAAAAACACACCATTTTTAAAAGAGACAGATAGAGAGCATATTTACAATAACATATAATCTAAAGTCGCTTGAAAAAGTCTATGACAGCGTTGAATATATCAAAAAACGACATTTGAGAATTGTCATTTGTTGCAGAATTTGAATCTCGAGAATGGCTGCCTGTATAAGTCGGGGCCGGCCGAGATTCGCCATGAAATTCCCTTGAAGCCGCTGAAGAAGAAAAGCGACCGTGTACAGGAGCCTGATTGTTCCAGTTGGAAGACTCGGTGTTGGCAGAATAAAGACCCGAACGAGATTTACAAGGGGAAGCTGGAGGCACAGGTGAAACGGTACTGGATACACGAACACGATTAGAAATAGTACTTCTCACTTTCCCTCTCACGCGAGGATAATAGAGAGAACTGGAGTAGGCCCGCTCCAATTGGGCATCTAAATTCATGAAAAAGGTTTGAGATCTCTGTGAATAGCTAGAGCTCACAATGTTGACTGTTACTTGCTGGACTTGAGCTCTTCTGAATACCCAGAGACGTCTGTTGTCTAAGCTCCAGAGGATACCATTGTGTCTCACCACGTTCATGGTGCTAAACTCGGTGGCTATGAGAAGTCCCTTCTGTATGTGTTCCACTGCATCATCTATTCTAAGATAGTCATATGGGTTTCTGAACTTGATGGCTATGGAATCCTGAGTAAACCTCAGATCATCTGGGCTTACAATGAGCGCCACCATCCTTCCTACTTGCTCAGCTTCCTGCTACTGAGCTCCTAATTCAACAATCTATCTTATTTTCTAGTCGCCCGTCCTGCGGTTACTGATCCCAAAGAGTGCAGAGGAAGCATGGCATCAATGACATTGAATTGACGTTTTCATCAAATCAATTTATTCTTCACATACTTTTACTTTACAGGATTCCGTTTTGGCTTTGCCAAATGTATACGGCCGGAGGAATTTGACGTCGTGAGTCGTGGCTGCCTCATCGTATTGTCTGGACTCTGAACCTACAATTCGTAAAACTATGTTCGAACTTATCGTACCCGGGAAGTTTCATGGAGATCTCCGAAATCTTTATGGATAAGTTTTTTTCATAATCGTACTCATTTCAAGCAAAATTTCAGACAAAGACTTGTAACTTCAAACTTTAAACCTGTCACTTCGAAGTTTCAATAGCTGTAAAGAGACTTCTTTATAGCATCAACAAAGTTGCTTAAGCACTATTTTTTTTCTTAACATTACTTTCTGAAGTGTTTAATAGATAATGCAAAATTTTTCAAAAATGGATGTTATTGTATTTTTAGATGTATCAAGGCTATCATCAAATTAATTATTTGCAATTTTACAATCATAACTTGCAAAATGCTTATTGAATTTCTATTCAATTTGATTCCATGCGAATACCTTTTCAAATAAACTGTACCGATATTTCAAAACCAAACCCAGGCTCAGCATATATCAAAACCAAACCCAGGCCCAACATATAACTAGCATTTGCATAGAAGTGCAAAATACGTAGAGAGGGTAAAAATATTGAAAGTGAAAACTAAGGTTAAGATAATAAGAATTTGTTTAATTTTAATATTAACAAAAATATATTTCATGCAAAAAAGATTATATTGCAAAAGAGAAAAATGCATTTACTAATAAGAATAAAGATTACTAAAAAAGTGAGCATATAGCTAATGTAGTTTTTCAGAAGATAGATATTACAATTGATTTCGACAATTTTGAATCATCTTGTGTCTTGAACCGGCTAGTAGACAACTTGCATTCATTGTAGAAATTGCATTGTTGTCAACTTGTGATTGGTGATGTTCATGGTATGCTTACCTGCTAATTTTGTTGTATTGCTTGAGATCTATATCATGTTTATCATGGAGAGATTTGTTTTCTTCCTTTCACTTAACATTAATACCATACCCAATCTCTATGAGGTGAGGATCCAATATGTTATTCATTTGCATCCTTCAATTGATCTAAAGTCACAATACCCCTAAACATAGTATTAGCAATGTTGTACAACGTATCTACTATCTTAACCTTGTAAAGAACTAAAGTTGATTCCTTGATACCATTCACACAATCATAGGTTGCAAGCATTATGATGACACACTCTGCTAGTAGAATCTAGTTTTCAATGTCCATGTATGATAAATCAATACTTCTTATCGAGGAATTGATTTGGAAAACACTTAGAAACAGGCTATATGGGGTGCATGTGCATTGAAAAAAGCATTAATGTACATGGTGTTATTAAGATATAAGTTCTCAGATACACATTGTTAGGTATGCAATTGTTAGAATGCATACAAGATTGCTTAAGAGGACGTGATCTTGTGTAGCCAGATCAGCACAGGCATCTTGGGGGTTAGTCAGCAGAGTCTACGCCACTAATAGATGCTTGATATAAAAAATATCTATGAATTTTCTATAAGCCATGGGTATGATGTTAGATACACTGACAGACTCTGACTCACATTAGATATTCTCATTCAATAAGAGACATTTCCATTAAGTTGCAAGATTCTTAATAAGCATGACTTTTCTGATCATCTGCTATCTATTTTATACACATTACTTATAGAGCTAGGGAGACTGGGAATGGATACGCTGATAGGATATAAATATTGGATCCTGACTAGGGCACGAAGACGAAGTTTTCGACATTATCTTATTGTTGCAAGTTTTCTGTTAAGATGCCAACTTACATGGCTTTTGCCACAACATAACGGTCTGAATAGTTGGTAAACTTTTGGCCAGTGAAGGGCAGCGATTATTCTCATGCTTCTCTTGAGAACTTAACACATCTGTATTTGTATTTAACTAGCTTACCATAAAAGTTTTCAAATTGCACATAATTATTGAAAACTTCAAGTTAGATGGTGTTTTTTCCTTTCACACTATGATTAACATTCCAAAGCCTGGTTTGATGAAATCGCTGGGTAATAATAACCAGCTTTGCATTATACTAGTAGTAAAGTTGGACCAAGTTTGACAAAGTTGCACAAATTCCTGCTTAAGCCTAAACAATGCAATTCTCCTATCCAAACTTATCTTTATTTTCCAGGCAGTGCACAAGTAATTCTAATTGTAAAGAGTGGGTTCAGCAAATATTGACAAACCTTGATTTGTGTTTTTTTAAAGAAAGGCCAATCTGTATTATCTTTGAAAGGCGTACAAGCTCTTTATGTGTAAGCAAATCTTTATTTAGCATGCCCCTTATGTAATCTGTCGTCTGATACTGCAACGATTCTACTTTCGGAGGCCCGCGATCGTGTGTATGTGTAGAACTGTTTTTAATCCGTTTTGCAGGAAGCTATGCAGGAACCTGGCGGAAATGGGGACTCACTGCAGCAGGAAGGTCTGGTTCGAAGCCGGGCTGCAGAGTATTGTTGGAGGGAGCAGGGGATGGATGCAACTCGGGTCGACGATTGAGTAGCCACCAACCCGCGGGGTGGTGGAGTAATTGCTCGGGGCGCTGGCTGCGGCAACAAGATGGCGTGTGCAGGGGGATGACGATCGCGTTCAGAAGCTGCCTTGGGGGGGACCCATTCCTGGGCTGATGTGCCGGACTTGGGACTCCGGACGCCGAGAGGAGTTGACGGTGGGTAAACGGAGTAGTCTAACGTCGGGCGAAATCGTCAACCCGTTAGACTACTCCTTTTCACAGTGCAAAATGTCAAAGCTCGTTTTTAACATAGCCAAATTGGAATGAGATGTACTGGTTTTGAAAACAACACCTTGTTACACCGTAAGGCATTTTTCTCTGAGGTCCTGTTTGTGGGCACAGTTTTTAACATGGTCGTCTTTCTATCTAATAAAAACGTGCCACGACTGGTCAATAAAATCGCGCCACGTGTCAGTTCACTATAGTGATAACGCACTGGAAACTGGAAAATAAGCGACGGGTTTTGGGGGCACGGATTGGGGGGTTTGGAAGGAACGAATTGATAGTTACTGCTCCCTTGGAAATTTTAACGGAAGGTCGCTCGGTCACTGCCAAAACCATCAAGTTTTAGAAGTCACGGATTGGGAAAAACGGGCAGTTGCTGGTAGTAATCCTCTGCGCGTTTATTTATCATACCAAGTATTTATTTATACATATGATAGATGATATATATATTTTGTGTATATCTATCTATTTTTTGGGTTTCTTGCTTGACTGCAGCACCACAGGGTTTTTTTTCAGGGCACCGTCTCGAGATGGGCGCAACGGAGACCGTCGATCCACTACTGAAAACCTGATGGAAACTGACCTTGAAGCCGCTCAGCAGCTCCTCCAATTGAGCAGTCACAGTTTGGAGACGGTAGGGAGCGAGGATGATGAAGACGCCAGCAGTTGTACTCATCAACAACCTAAAAAATGGCTTCAATTTGATTCTGTGGGAGGAGATGGCCGGATTGTGTTAAACCTCCGTGTTTTATGAAATATTCAATTATGATCAATTTGGCCTTCAAATACTTCTGTTAGGCCTCCACTGGCTCTGAAATTGCTAATAGGATTATCACAAGATTAATAGTAATTCCTTGTAGTGTTATAGGACTCTGCATTCAATCCATGGATAAATCCACATTGTGTAAGATGGTCTGGCTAATCAAGTTTTTTTTAATTGCATATTCAAGCTACTTAGTGTTTTTTGCATTGGGTTGTTTGGTTACACATGTTGCAGGATACCCATATAACAGTGAGCTTGCAAGAACGCCTCCCATGGGGTGAGATCTGAATCTATAAGGCATTAATTTCTGTCGTGCAGTAGTTATATGAGGTGGGTTTTGAACTATAAGGTATTTTACAAATGATTTATGATTTATGCTTTGCAAATGGAATAGTTGGAACCATTTTGGCTGCAATGTGAATGAGAGTATCATTACGGAGACAGGTACTTGCAAATGTTTAATGGATGATGCAATTTGTT
The DNA here is from genome assembly GCA_001517045.1 of Pseudotsuga menziesii. Lineage (NCBI taxonomy): Eukaryota > Viridiplantae > Streptophyta > Pinopsida > Pinales > Pinaceae > Pseudotsuga > Pseudotsuga menziesii. The sequence goes on along the minus strand of LPNX011054951.1, from coordinate 166,195 downwards.
ATTAGAAGCTTTCATTTATCGGAGGGATTGATATTGATGACCATAGTTGAATATTTGATTTGTTGATGATAACATTTCTGCAGCTGATGCATTTATATCAACTGGACTCTCCAAACTTGGATACTAATAAATCAATATAGGTATTTTTGTAATCCTCTGATAAATAGAAATGCAATCTAATCCAAGGTTTTGTATAGAGTTAGGTGCCGATTTTCAATACTGATATTCCTGTGACATTCAATTAGAGAGGATTTAGGCTAATGTGGTTGGATTTCATATGATTTTTTTTGTATTTGGGTGAATAGAGTTTTTGACATTAGGTTGCTTGTTGGTGATTGCCATTTTTTCAAATAAGCTCAAGAAGCCGCCCCTTCACAGAAAATAGTCCCCTAGTTTCTCTGAGATAATATATTGACAATTGTCTGATTGAATTTTTGGGAATGTTTGTGTGAATAACAGATGATTGTTGGGCCGAGTTACAAAGAGACAGAGATGTAAGTTCCCTCCTGCCACAAAGTCACTTTTCTACAGCAAAATGGGTTGAATCTTTTGAAATTGATTTCACCACACAAATATTAAAAAGTTGGTCCTGAAAGGCCTTACTCATGGTCATAGAGCCAAGGGCTGGTCCTGAAAAATCATAGACATAGTCTTAGATAGAAGGGTTGGTCCTGAAATGTCATAGTCACGTTGTTAGAGCAAAGGGTTGGTCCTGAAAGTTCATAGTCATGGTCTCAGAGCGAAAGGGTCATCCTGAATGGTCTTATTCATGGTCTTAGGAAAAGGGTTCATCCTGGAAGGGCTTATTCATGGTCTTAGAGCAAAGGGTTGGTCATGAAAAATCGTAGGGATGGTGTTAGAGAGAAGGGTTGGTCCTGAAAGGTCTTACTACTCAAGTACAGATAAGAATACTGAAAGGTTGGTACTAAAAGATCTTACCTGAGCTAGGGTTCTGGAAGGTCTGACTAAACGTTCTACTACAAAAAGGAAATGGAGGATTCTTGAATAAAATGCATAGTTAACTGGTTTCAAACTTACAATTTAAATGCAATTAAGGAACCAAATAAAGTTTTAATTACATTCACAAGAATTTGGAGAAAAAATATTGGTATCATGTAATTCTTGCATTTTTATTACTGAAATAATTGTCATTTCTGTTTGCTATTAAATCCAAACAATGAGAGAATGTAATATAGATGTCTATGTCTACAGGGAAAGTTGGTTCCTTGTGCTTTGACAATTCCATTCGGCATTAAGGCCCTCGCTGACTATGTGCATGAGAAGGGTCTGAAGCTTGGCATATATTCAGATGTAGGGTAAGTTCAACAAGGCTTTCCTGTTCTTTAACCTTAAAACACATTCATGATCTCACTTGAGCTCACTTGATCTCCTTCAAGACCTTTCTTGATATCAGGTTTTTAAACTTCCATTAATAAACCCATTTCCTCACGTGGGGTTTTGGCTTTAGGCAATATACATGTCAAAAGCAACCTGGCTCATTAGGATTTGAGGAAGAAGACATCCGGACATTAGCTGAATGTGAATTTCAGAAATATTCTTTAGTTTGTATGAAGTTAAGATTTGGTAGATTGTGAAGAAAAAATAAATATTAATATTGGGAAGTAGTGGCTCATGCATTTTGCATCTACAGGGTATAGATGATCTCAAATATGATAACTGTTTCGAAGATGGTTCAAAACCTGAAGTCAGGTGAGCTTCTTCTCCATCACGGTTTCATATTTAGAGTAAATTCATTCTTTCAGTTGCCAGAATGGTTTATCTTTGTATGCATAGCAGTTTCCCAAGGATGCACTTCTTAAGACGAACCATCCGATACTCTATTCTCTATGTGAGTGGTATGCAAAGCTTCTCTGCATTCTGTGGAAACTTGTATATTACTTAATGCTATCGAAAATATATACTGATTAACCATGGGCGTGCTCTACCTACCAAAATATTCTTAAATAGTTATGATGTAAAAGAAAATATTGATAGATAAGAGATTTTCTTCCATTTTCTTTATATTTATTTTACTATAGTAAATGGCGTCAAGTTCCGTGGATTTCTATTTTGGCGAAAGGGCAGGCAATAGACGGAAATTGGCCCTAGATTTGAAGCTAAATGGAGATGGAGATGGAGATGATTTCAACGATAATTCATAGGGGAGCACGTGGTTGTTGTTACCGTCACCGGCAGCCGCGGAGCAATTAAAAGCGTGTCCGTTGGATTCATCGGGACCGGATGGGCTATTTTATTGGAGCTGTCTTAACACAGTAATGTGGGTTTTAAACTTTTTAAACATTTTTTATTTTTTTATAAAGTCATATGGTCACATTTTTAAAAGTAAAATATTTTTTTTATAAATTTAAAATTAAATGATTTATTTTTTAATTTTGTGTTGCCACATTGAAAACAACCCATCCTTGAGTATATCTTCTAAAACATGTTTGACAACATCAACATTTAGAACATCTTACTATTTTATATTTAAAAAATAAAAAAGAAGTTGTTTAATTATAAAAATATTTAATAAAAATAAATAAAACATGTTTGACAATATCAATATTTAAAACATCTTACTATTTTATATTTAATAAAAATTTATTTAATTATAAAATATTTAATAAAAAAATATTGCAAACATTGAGAACATATCACTATTTTATGTTTAAAAATAGGAATATTCAATATTCAAAATTAAAAAGTACTATTTTTAATATTCAAAATTATATTAACTCAAATTTGAATACGAAATTGTATCTATAAATAATGGCTAACATTTATAACATATTACTATTTTATATTTAAAAATAGGAATATTCAATATTCAAATTAAAAAGTATTATTTTTAATATTCAAAATTATATTAACTCAAATCTGAATACGGAATTGTATCTATGTCATTGCAATATTTGTTAAATACTTTCATATAAGAGAGAAGAAAGATCTTGTAGAATAGGACCTATAAGAGAAAGGAGAAATCTATTTGGTAATAAGAACTTGTAAGAAGAGATAAAAAGACTTATAAGAGAAAAGAGAAGCATCTTTGGTAAGAAGAGGGAAAATCTCTTATAAGAAGAGAGAAGAAATATCTTATAAGAATTGAGAAAATGTCATCTATCGGTGGATCAAACAAATATAAGAAGAAATATTTTATAAGAATTGAAAAAATGTCATCTAACAATGGATCAAACAAATGTAGTAGGAAACTCAACATGCTAGGATGAAGCAAATACAAGGAACTCAACATACATAGGCAATGAATTTACTCACCCCTTAAATACAAAAAACTCAACATACATATGTAATGAATTTACTCACCCCTTAATATGTTTAGCCTAACAAAGTGGATTTGATTTTGTTACAATGGCATTTTGTGTGTGTGTCAAGTTTTCTTCTTCTTAGGATAAGCCTTAATTAGTATGTATTCGAGTTCTATATGTAAATATACTTACTAATTTATTCCTAGATCTTATTTCATTTTTTCAAAAATGGTTAACCTAATGGAACTGTAGTTTGCAATTTCTCAAACATGCAATTCTCATTTCAATCCAATGTACACATCCAATTTACATTTCAACTCAATGTTAATCTCTATGCATAGTAAGTTAAAGACGCATGCAATCGTGGCATGATATTAATGTTAATGGATTGCAAAAATATAAATCTTTCCTTTAGCAACATAAGATAGAGCTCTAGCAAAGTAGTTTGCACAACAAACGTTAGTTGTCTATGAGAAAGCTCAAAACATTATTAAAAAGTTTTATAAAAAATATAACAGATTTACCATGAACATCACCAATCCCAAGTTGGGGACAAAACAATTCCTGCAATGGATTTATTTAGGTTCATGGCACTTTTAATATTTTTTCTCAAATGTATTTAAGACAGAGTTGAAAATATAAACCTTGTCATTTTTGAGGTTATAAGCAACAATTCTTTCAAGTTGGATACCAAAGAATTAAGTCCTATCCATTTTAAAAGATGATGAAAAATTGTCTTGGCCATAAATGATATAACCACTAGCCAAAACATGAGTGGTGATAAAGATTTTGCTTCTAAATTTAGATTGGGCGACTTCTTATACGTTGGCACCAATGCAATTGCATAAAGTTTCTAAACAAACACAAAATTCATGTGAATTAAATCACATTAAAGAGTTGTATGAGTAAATTGCATAAAGTTTCTAAACAAACACAAAATTCTTGTGAAGTAAATCACATTAAATAGTTGTAATGATTACTCATACACCAAATGGATTGTTAGATTAGCCAACAATGTTGAAAAGTCAACAAGAAACATGTGTCTAATTTACTTTTCCCTTAATTAAATTAGACAATAACTATTAGTCTATTATCTCGTTCATAACTGAGTGATTTGGAATTGTAACAGAATTGTAAGTGTACTTAAGTGAAGTAAGTTTAGTTGTATTAGTGTGAGTTCAATGAATTAA
>LPNX011054951.1:29233-157605 GCA_001517045.1 Pseudotsuga menziesii | reverse complement strand
ACTCTCGATTAATCCTGTGTTTCATGACAGATCTAAGCATATAGATATCCGGTATCATCATCTCAGAGATTGTGTGCAGCGGAAGATCATGTTGCTTCAGTACATTCCTACGGAAGATCAGGATGCAGACATTCTGACAAAGGCGCTCACCAGGAGCAAATTTGAATATCATAGGGACAGGATTGGAGTGAAGGATAATCCCTTTCTTGTTGAGAGGGAGTGTTGAAAAGTCAACAAGAAACATGTGTCTAATTTACTTTTCCCTTAATTAAATTAGACAATAACTATTAGTTTATTATCTCGTTCATAACTGAGTGATTTGGAATTGTAACATAATTGTAAGTGTAGTTAAGTGAAGTAAGTTTAGTTGTATTAGTGTGAGTTCAGTGAATTAGTTAATTCACTAAACTCACAAGTTAACTTGCATACAACTGAAGACTTGCCACCGGTAACTATATGCATTCCAATGGACACCAGTTGAGATCATAGGTGAAAGGGACAGTTGACTATCAGTTGTGATTTGTTCACACATGCAGTGAATATGCTTATGAGCATGAGCAAACGCATCAATTAACAGAGTTTCAATTGGATTCGATTCAATTGGGGAGAATTGAGATCTGAGAGGTTGCGCAGAGGAGTTTGCGCATCAGAGGTTGCGCATCAGCGTTTGCGCAGAGGAGGCAGGCTGTCTGATTAGCGCATGATTAGCTAATTCGTGTATGACAGGGTGAGACTTTCGTATTGTACTGAGAGCTCTTGGATTAGAGTTTTGTATGAGATTGTTTCATGATTCATGATATACATATATATGATAGTGGGGTTTTGAGCTTTAAGCTTTCCCTGGAAAACATTGTGTTGTGTATTATTGATATTTCACTTTGTGCATTGTTATGTCAATCGTGGTTTAATTATTTCCGCAATAATTAGAGTAGAAGCGGTTCTGTATTTAACAAGAGGCAAATTTGTTAGATCAGGAGAATCGCAGGAATACATTAATCTGTATCGAAATTTCTACAAACAATTACAAAGTTGCATCATTACTCACAATGTCGATGCTTCATTTCTTGTTTAGTCTCATACTACACTATTTTGACACAATGCCATTACACTATAAGCATTCTTTTAATACCATTTTTGTTGTTGATGTTACTACAAAACGTTGTTACCATCTCTAAACTAGGCATTTACTTATCGCAAGGGAGAAATGGGTATGCTCAATAAATTAACACTAGATATTATTTCCAATCATGGCCTTCTTCAAAGGCCTTATTCAAGTTATGTCCAAATCTACCATAGAATGGACTGTGATGGTTGGAATACTTGCAACTCAAAGGTGGGATACATACTTCCTACATAATTAAAGACATAAAAAATCTCCACATATTTCCTAGTGAAGTACCTAGGTTCACTAATAATATCTAATGGTATTGATTTATCATACATGGACATTGAAAACTAGATTCTACTTGCAGAGTGTGTCATCATAATGCTTGCAACCTATGATTGTGTGAATGGTATCAAGGAATCAACTTTAGTTCTTTACAAGGTTAAGATAGTAGATACGTTGTACAACATTGCTAATACTATGTTTAGGGGTATTGTGACTTTAGATCAATTGAAGGATGCAAATGAATAACATATTGGATCCTCACCTTATAGAGATTGGGTATGGTATTAATGTTAAGTGAAAGGAAGAAAACAAATCTCTCCATGATAAACATGATATAGATCTCAAGCAATACAACAAAATTAGCAGGTAAGCATACCATGAACATCACCAATCACAAGTTGACAACAATGCAATTTCTACAATGAATGCAAGTTGTCTACTAGCCAGTTCAAGACATAAGATGATTCAAAATTGTCGAAATCAATTGTAATATCTATCTTATGAAAAACTACATTAGCTATATGCTCACTTTTTGAGTAATCTTTATTCTTATTAGTAAATGCATTTTTCTCTTTTGCAATATAATCTTTTTTGCATGAAATATATTTTTGTTAATATTAAAATTAAACAAATTCTTATTATCTTAACCTTAGTTTTCACTTTCAATATTTTTACCCTCTCTATGTATTTTGCACGCAAATGCTAGTTATATGCTGAGCCTGAGTTTGGTTTTGGAATATCGGTACAGTTTATTTGAAAAGGTATTCGCATGGAATCAAATTGAATAGAAATTCGATAAGCATTTTGCAAGTTACGATTGTAAAATTGCAAATAATTAATTTGATGATAGCCTTGATACATCTAAAAATACAATAACATACATTTTTGAAAAATATTGCATTATCTATTAAACACTTCAGAAAGTACTGTTGAGAAAAAAAATAGTACTAAGCAACTTTGTTGATGCTATAAAGAAGTCTCTTTACAGCTATTGAAACTTCGTAGTGACAGGTTTAAAGTTTGAAGTTACAAGTCTTTGTCTGAAATTTTTGAAGTTACAAGTCTTGTCTGAAATTTTGCTTGAAATGAGTACGATTATGAAAAAAACTTATCCCTAAAGATTTCGGAGATCTCCATGAAACTTCCCGGGTACGATAAGTTCGAACATAGTTTTACGAATTGTAGGTTCAGAGTCCAGACAATACGATGAGGCAGTAGGTTCAGAGTCCAGACAATACGATGAGGCAGCCACGACTCACGACGTCAAATTCCTTCGGCCGTATACATTTGGCAAAACCAAAACGGAATCCTGTAAAGTAAAAGTATGTGAAGAATAAATTGATTTGATGAAAACGTCAATTCAATGTCATTGATGCCATGCTTCCTCTGCACTCTTTGGGATCAGTAACCGCAGGACGGGCGACTAGAAAATAAGATAGATTGTTGAATTAGGAGCTCAGTAGCAGGAAGCTGGGCAAGTTGGAAGGATGGTGGCGCTCATTGTAAGCCCAGATGATCTGAGGTTTACTCAGGATTCCATAGCCATCAAGTTCAGAAACCCATATGACTATCTTAGAATAGATGATGCAGTGGAACACATACAGAAGGGACTTCTCATAGCCACCGAGTTTAGCACCATGAACGTGGTGAGACACAATGGTATCCTCTGGAGCTTAGACAACAGACGTCTCTGGGTATTCAGAAGAGCTCAAGTCCAGCAAGTTACAGTCAACATTGTGAGCTCTAGCTATTCACAGAGATCTCAAATCTTTTTCATGAATTTAGATGCCCAATTGGAGCGGGCCTACTCCAGTTCTCTCTATTATCCTCGCGTGAGAGGGAAAGTGAGAAGTACTATTTCTAATCGTGTTCGTGTATCCAGTACCGTTTCACCTGTGCCTCCAGCTTCCCCTTGTAAATCTCGTTCGGGTCTTTATTCTGCCAACACCGAGTCTTCCAACTGGAACACTCAGGCTCCTGTACACGGTCGCTTTTCTTCTTCAGCGGCTTCAAGGGAATTTCATGGCGAATCTCGGCCGGTCCCGACTTATACAGGCAGCCATTCTCGAGATTCAAATTCTGCAACAAATGACAATTCTCAAATGTCGTTTTTTGATATATTCAACGCTGTCATAGACTTTTTCAAGCGACTTTAGATTATATGTTATTGTAAATATGCTCTCTATCTGTCTCTTTTAAAAATGGTGTGTTTTTGTTCGTGACAATTAAGTCATATGTAAGTATTTGCTGAAATACAGTAATTATTACCCAGCCCACAGGGGATCAAATCCCACCGAGACATGGCCCATTGTGATAAGGCTCAAAGGGTAGACGCCCTTGGATAGGCTACCGCCTCTTGTCCGGATTGGAGCTCAAAGGGTAGACGCCCCTTGGATAGGCTACCCCTCTTGTCCGGATTGGAGTCCGGGACGTCTCGGCCCTTGCTGAGTCACAAGTTTCGGGTATATCTGGCTTGCTGGCTGCTGGATATACCTAGGGGATTATAGTGGCAGCCGCCGGATTTGAACCTGGGCCTGGCCAGACAATTCCTACGAGTTACCGATTCCCCTACTTAAAAAAAGAAATACAGTAATTATTACTACAAAAGGTTTATCCAGGGTTTGTAATGGGTTTACTAACATAGTTTGGTAGTGACAGATATGGCCTATAGAAACTGCTGTGGCTTATGTAATGGGATTGCATTATTACCATTTTGGTTTTGCCAAATATAGTGGCTTATGTTATGGGTTTGAATTATTATACAGGCAGCCATTCTCGAGATTCAAATTCTGCAACAAATGACAATTCTCAAATGTCGTGTTTTAATATCTTCAACGCTGTCATAGACTTTTTCAAGCGACTTTAGATTATATGTTATTGTAAATATGCTCTCTATCTGTCTCTTTTAAAAATGGTGTGTTTTTGTTTGTGACAATTATGTCATATGTAAGTAATAGCTGAAATATAGTAATTATTACTGTGAAAGGTTTATCCAGGGTCGAAAATTGTAATGGGTTTACTATGTTAGTAGTTTGGTAATGACAGATATGTCTTATAGAAACTGCTGTGGCTTATGTCATGGGTTTGCATTATTACCGTTTTGGTTTTGCCAAATATAGTGGCTTATGTTATGGGTTTGAATTATTATTATTTTGGTTTTGCCAAAGATAGTGTATAGGAACCACGGTGGTTTATCTAAAGCCGTGTTTCACTAAAAAGATTGTGCTTTAACATTGTGTCATTGTAAAATAGGTTCTAATGAAGGATCGCCGTTCCTCGGCTCTGAATAACTTACTAATGAAGGAACAACGTTTCTCAGCTTTGGATGACTTATTGCTGTGGCACAGATATCCAGTGCGGAATTTATTCTTTTAGTTTAAAATTTATGAGTTTGATGTCATTTCTTATATTTACTATTTAAGTTCTTTTACTATGATCTAATAAAATTAGCAATGGTTAAAGTTGATGCAAAACAAAGCTGAACTGTAGTTCTTTGATGACTATTATATTTTGCAAATTGGAATCATATACAGGAGCTACCAGTATATGGGGACTTTCGGATCATAGAGAATTGGGCAAATGGAGCATAAACTTTATAAGGCTCTTTGCTTAAACATTGGTGCAGCAGGGTTATGATCTTGATAAATAGCTTTAACAGGATCTTTATTTCCCATATTGACAGAGAATTCAATTTTATGGCAAATGAACTTTCTAAGAAATCTGTGGGCTGTGTAAAAGTGTTATTGTATGAAAGCTGTGGACTGTGTAAAAGGGTTACTGTACTAGGAGTTTTAGGATTTTGTATTGCTAAGCTCTTGTACTTAAAATGTTATTAAAAGTTTTGTTCAGGATGGAACTGGATAGATTTTTAGTCTTTAGTTGTTTAGAGGCTTAATAGAGTTGTTTTAGTCTCAAATAGTAGTGCTGGGTTAGCAGTCTTAGGAAATCAGAACATTAGTTTTCACCACAGAATTGGGGGTATTTTTTGGAGATAATTTTATGATCTTGAGCATTGCTCCAGCTCCTTGTAATGGCATATTAACTTTCTACTTGAGTATCAAATTAATGGTTTTTATTTTGGTTTAAAAAATAAAAATAAAAAACACTATATGTTAACTGCAATATGTGTGAATTTAAATAAAATCTGTGAGAACATTTTTTTAACAAATAATGGCAATAACAAAAGAGAGTAGTAACATAAGTGGAGATTTTAACATGGGGTATAATAATTAATGGTTTTTATTTTGGTTTAAAAAATAAAAATAAAAAACATGCAATATGTGTGAATTTAAATAAAATCTGTGAGAACATTTTTTGAACAAATAATGGCAATAACACAAGAGAGTAGTAAACATAAGTGGAGATTTTAACATGGGATATAATGGGACTTTCAAGGCCACATAGACTCTTGTGCATAAATTCTAAGACATTGAATAAATTAAATAGTCTTTGTGTGGCATCTCAAAAAAATCTATGTTATATTAAACATTAAACATTTAGTTGATTGACTAATTTGTCAAAAAGATGTTGGGCCTCCAATGGTAGAGACTAGGGAAAATTAATATAGTGAATTGGTGGTCAAGAATTTAGATCTTAGCTTCCAAAAACTTATTGTGCTTGTAATTAAACTACATGAGCTGGCTTGTCACTAAATTATATGACATGTTACAATAATTTTTCTTCATTACAATTATCAAGTAAATAAGAACTTCAAGCTCAAACCATCTAAGAACTTTAAACTCATTTTCTAGACTTTGAAAGCTGTCATGTGACCATGCATGTGAAATCTCCTGTACAACATCTGAAATATGAGTATGCCATCATAAATTTGGTGAAAACGTTGCCTGCTTTGATTCTAAAGAAAAGTAACTTGGGAGGTTTTGTTTATGCTCTTGTCTATCAAATATATATATATATATATATATATATATATATATATATATATAAATAATTTACAGAAGTTTTGCAAGGAGGCTCCTCGAACCAGACCAAGAAACGGTTTGAAAAGTCCTCCAATTCACTGCGCAAATGGACATTTACCACAATCTCGTTTGGGAATACTTCAATAATAGTGCAGCTACCTCGAAACTGTGCGGCATTCTTCTCGAAAACATTGAGCAGGCCAAGCCGAATTATAACCCCAGCGTCCAGAATGTTCTGGAAACATGCCCATGTACATTAGTTTACATGCCCATGTAGTTTGGATTTGCATCTAGTTTAAATGCCCATGCACAGTTGCATTTTTATCAATGAAAGAAGATTCGGCACTTCTTTGTGTTGAAGTTGTGAATCTTGAATGTTATGGATACTTTTATTTGACTAATTTGTTTAACTCTGTAGAACCCCAGTTGCAGAGTAATCCAGGTATTTGATGGATTGTTGAGGGGAGGGAAAAATCATTGATTTTGTTGAAGAGAAGAAGACTGGTTAGAGCTTCTCGGTAAGAGATTCTAGTTTTAAGAGGATTAAAAAGACCTTTTGAGGAGAACTGAGTTTAAAATTGATTTAACAGTTGAAAACAGAGTATGTAGCGAACTAAAGAAAGTAGAGCACAGAGAACAGTTTGGAAAAACACACACACTACGGAGAGTATCTCGATCCGTTTATATTAAGTGAAACTAAGATAGAAAACTGTTACAACAAACTTCGGGGAAATAGGATCTAATTAAGAAAACTCTAGTTTGTCTAATTGTCTCATTAATTCTCCATTATTTCAAGTCTTCCCCTTAATGGAGAATGGATTAACAGCTACACCCAACATTTCCCTAAACAATTCAAATTTGATCTTTTCGAGAGGCTTTGTGAAAATGTCAGCAGTATTTTCACAAGTATTACAATATATGAGATCTATTTCATTGGATTGTAGCTTCTCTCTAACAAAATGATACTGAGCATCAACATGCTTTGTCCTTGCATGAAAAATCGGATTATTTGCCAACTTGATTGAACTTTGATTATCACATTTGATTACTGTAGGTTTCTTTTGTTCTTCTCCGACATCTTGAAGAAGTCTTCTCAGCCAAACAGCTTCACAGGTCGCTGCACACAGGGCCTCGTATTCTGCTTCAGTAGAGGACAGAGATACAGTGGGTTGCTTTTTACTGCTCCATGAAACAATTCCGGATCCTATGCTAAATGCATATCCAGTGGTTGATCTTCGATCATCCAGATTCCCAGCCCAATCAGAATCTGAATAACCTGTCAACTCAACAACAGAAGCATCAGTATATTTAATACCAAAGTCAAGTGTTCCTTTTAGATACCTGAGTACCGTCTTTGCTGCATTCCAATGGCTTTTTTGAGGTTTTGCCATAAACTGACTTAGCACACTCACAGAATATGCAATGTCAGGTCTAGTTGTGGTGAGATAGTTCAAACTACCCACCATCTGTCTGTACAATGTATCATTCACCTCCTTTGAACCATCATCACAAGAGAGTTTCACATTCTGCTGCATGGGAACAGTAGATGATTTACACTGATCCATTTTAAATCTCTGAAGTACATCTCTGACATACTTACTTTGACAAACAAATGTTTGGCCTGCATTTCTCCAAACTTCAAGACCTAGGCAGTGATGAAGCTCACCCAGATCTTTCATATCAAAAACTTGTGACAGTTGTTCCTTGATTTCATCAATCAGATTCTCTGAATTTCCTGTAATTATTAAGTCATCAACATATACAGAAATCAATACTATATACCCTTGCTCATCACATTTGATACATAGATTTGGATCACTCTTGCTCCTCAGAAATCCCTGTTGAAGAAAGAAAGAGTCTATCTTCTCATACCATGACCTAGGTGCCTGTTTTAGTCCATACAATGCTTTCTTTAACTTACACACTAAGTGTTCTTTGCCCTTTTTCCACAAACCCTTCAAGTTGAGTAAGGTACACCTCCTCTTTTAACTCACCATTCAAGAAGGCAGATTTAACATCTAATTGGTTTAACTTCCAATTATACTTTGTAGCTAAGGCAATTAATAATATGATAGTATTCAATTTAGCTACAGGTGCAAATGTTTCAGCATAGTCAATACCTTCTGTTTGTGAGTATCCCTTTGCCACCAATCTAGCCTTATATTTGTCTATGCTACCATCTGATTTAAACTTGGGTTTGTATATCCATTTTCATCCTATTGGCTTTGTATGTTTAGGCAATTCAGTCAATTCCCAGGTATTGTTTTTCATTATTGATTCATATTCTTCCTCCATTGCATTTCTCCATTCATCATGTACATTGGCTTCATCAAAACTAATGGGTTCTATGACATTCGAAATGCTACTCATAAGGGCATAGTCTTTGTACCTTTCAGGAGATCGAACCTGTCTTGAAGATCTTCTTAGCTGTAGCTTATCTTCCTCTTCACTGTGTGAACTTTTGTCTTCATCACTAGTTGAGCTTGGACTGTTTGCATCACTGAATCCCTCTTGCTGTTGCTGCTGTTCCTGTGTGTTTGGCTGCTATAATACAGTTTGTTGTTCTTGTGTAACCCCTTCATCAAGAACTTTATGCCATTCCTCATGGCTTTGGTTGTTGTTCTCTGAAATTTTTGCTTCCTATTCATGGAAGAGTACATCTCTACTTGCAAATACCTTGTGAGTAGAAGGATCAAACAATTTATATGCTTTGAATTGAGAACAATAACCTATGAAGATACATTTAATGGCTTTGGCATCCAGTTTCTTCCTATTTTCCTTTGGAATATGTGCAAAAGCTGTACACCCAAAAACTTTCAAATTTTGAACTACTAGTTTGGAACCATACAAAGCTTCAAAAGGAGTAATATCATCAAGACTCCTAGTTGGACTTCTATTCTTTAGGTAAACAACAGTATTTATGGCTTCACCCTAGAAGGTATTTGAAAGATTCTTACCTTTCATCATACTGCGTGCACATTCTACCAGAGTTCTGTTTTTCCTTTTAGCAACTCCGTTTTGTTGTGGAGTGCTGGGTACTGTAAACTGTTGTACTATTCCATTATCTTTGCAATATTTGTTGAAGTCCCCTGATTTATACTCTCCCCCTTGATCTGAACGAAGGATTTTAATGGATTTTTCTGTCTGCTTTTCAACCATGTTTCAGAACTCCTTAAAGTACTCAAAAACATCACTCTTTCTTCTAAGAAAGTAAACCCATGTGTATCTTGTGCAATCATCAATAAATAGCAGAAAATAAAATGCACCTCCTAAGGATCTAGTCTGCATACGCCCGCAAACATCAGTATGCACAAGATCTAACACATCTCTTTTTTTCCTAGTAGGATTAGAAGGAAATTCATCTCTGTGCATCTTTCCTAATGCACATCCTTCACAAGCAATGTTCACATTTTTTAACATGGGAAGTCCTTCAACCATATTATGCTTCAATAATAACAATAAATCTTGATGATTGATGTGGCCATACCTTTGATGCCAAAGACTCTCTGTTGGCATGGTTGCAGCAGTTAATGCGTGATGCTCTTTACTAGTAACATCAAGCATGTATAGCCGTCCTACTCTGACTCCCTTTGCAAGAGTTTTGTATTGGTCCAGTAAGTCCTTCACCATGCAGTAGTTTTTGAAGAATTCAACCTTCAAATTTTGATCTGTAATAGTAGACACAGATATCAGATTTTTCTTTATCCCTGGCACATACACCACATTGCGAATGTGACGAACACTACCATTTGGCAATGTTACTGGAATATCTCCGTATCCCTTGATCTGATATGCACGGTCATCACCAAGATATATACTAGCACCATTCTGTGTTTCTTTATAGTTAGTATACCACTTCTTATTACAAGTCATATGCACTGATGCTCCGGAGTCAACAAACCAAGCATCAATATCATCAATTTCAGCAGATAAAGCAGCCTTAGACACAAACAGTCTAAGATCCCTTGAGTCAAAATTTGGCGTTTCAGTAATCTCATCAGCAATTTCATCTCTAGCCATAAACAATTTTAGATCATGTGTTGAAGAGTCTTCAGCAAAATGACCTGAATATTTTCTAGGTTGTATATTCCTAGCCTCATCATTCTTCTTCTTATGACAGTCTTTAATAAGATGTCCAAGTCGACCACAATAAAAACAACTTTTTGACTCATTCCTGTTAGATGGCATACCTTGATTCGGTCTTTGAGGAGCTCTACTCTGTGATGACCTGCCTCCTCTGCCTCTTTCTCCTGATCTCCCTCTCGGAGATCTCTTATTTGACCACAATGCCAAACCTGAATCTTGAGGCTTCAAGTTCCCACGCCTCTCTTCTTCTTGCAGCAAAATACCAGTCAGCTCTTCAAAAGTAGGAGGTTTCTCCCTTGCTGCGAGACCTGTTATAAACATATGGTAGTCCTCTAACATACCATTCAATGTGATTGTTACGAGATCAGTGCTGGAGACTAATTCTCCTATGTCTCCTAGCTTATCTTTCACTTCTTTGATACGACCCAAGAATGAACTAACAGACTCATTTACATCCATCTTAATGCCTAGCAATTTAGTTTTTAAGAAAAGGAGACGGTTCGTATTGCTAGTTTCATACAGATGTTTAAGTGATGTCCACGTTTCGGCAGAAGTTTTAGCTTCTCTGATATGTGGAATAATACTATCTTTAACAGACATTCGTAAGAGTACCTTGGCTTTGTTCTCGCGCTTATCCCAGTCCTGGATTTGTGCTGGTGTTCCATCTGCAGCTGCTACAGGTTTCGCTTCATCTCCATTGGTGATTGTCCAGACACCATAGCCTTCCATCAGGGTCTGCATTTTGAATTTCCAGTTTATGAAATTCGAGCCATCCAATTTGTTGGCCTCATTGAGATAGGTCTCTGCCAATGGATTTGACATTTTAGCAACTCCGCTGTACAATGCTCAGCTCAGCTCACACAAAATAGCTCCTCCTCTCATGTTTTACAGTAGTAAGAAGTAAGCAAACAATGAGTTCCTCTATGCACAAGCTGAACAACTCTCCAGAAAATAGAGCACATGGGTTCTTCACAGCAAACTGCTCCAGCAACCCACGGCTCCACTTCTTCTAGCTTCTGCTTCCCACAACAAAGTAGAAATTGGTTCACACTGCTAGGGCGATTAACTTAATGAGAACAACAAACCCTGAGCACCAACGGCTCTTTCTCTCCACACGCAGCAGCTACTCCTTGAGCTCTGCGACTGCTTTGAAGAAATACGATTCACGGCTTCCTCGACGGCTCCTCTAAACAGTATAAACGGACTCCACTATACCTCCAGGCTACAATTTACACCCTCAATGGCTCTTCTACACAGATTCCAGGGTGAATTTGGCAGAAGACGCCTCACAACTTGATGCACAGCTCCGGCGACACCCTCTAGCACAGCTCTGCATCTACCTTACAGCTCCCTTCCTACTCTATACTGAGCAGCGGCAAACTCCTCTCTCTGCAAAGGAAACCCCAAGACGTTTTGCTCTGATACCAAGTTGAAAACAGAGTATGCAACGAACTAAAGAAAGCAGAGCACAGAGAACGGTTTGGAAAAACACACACACTACGGAGAGTATCTCGATCCATTTATATTAAGTGAAACTAAGATAGAAAACTGTTACAACAAACCCCGGGGAAATAGGATCTAATTAAGAAAACTCTAGTTTGTCTAACTGTATCATTAATTCTCCATTATTTCAAGTTTAACATGTTGTTAAGAATCTATTGATGAACAATTACAAATTGTGGTTTGATTTGGAGTTGCCGTGGTCATCTGGAATTCAAATCTGCGTTGAAGGAAATTTACACCATGGAAATGTGTAATCACCTAACGTATGACAAAGTAATCCAGCTATGGCCATTGATATTTTGCATTCCAGTTTATTAAGGGCGTTAGAAATATTTTAAGCGAATATGAATTTTGTTTTGATATCAAAATTGGTGAATAGTGCCCACTTTATAAGAAATTAGGGTTCTCATAATCTGAAAATCTATTGGGAAAAATATCCAGAGACAAATTAAGTGTTCAAGAGACTTATTGAAAACCCAAATTAGCGTGAAATTGAAATTGTGAATTCGTTGAAGAGAGAGGGTCTGAAATGGTTGAAAATCATATTAAGGAGTCGATGCTATCCATTATATGATGGAGTTGTCATCTGTAAACAAAGGATTGTTTGGTAAACTATATAACGCCCAAATTCGAAGTGTGACGAGAGTAAAAAAGGGAAACGTATTGGAACATAGAAACTCCATATTGGAGTTGCGTTGGAGTGAAGGTATGCTTAAATACGTTTTTCAAGTTTTTGTGACATTGAAACGTATATGGTTACCATGCCATAAAGAAACATATTTGGTGACACATGAGAGTTGATGAGTGCTTGGAAAAATAATGACTGGAGGATGGCATTATTTTATTGAGGATGAGAGATAGTGAGTGCTCTCATTATATATATATATATATATATATTATATGTTCGCGACACGGAATATATGAATTTTATTTTTCAAATGTTTTTAATATAGTTTGATTAATTTTTATTTTTTGAATTATTTAAATATTGATTTAACTTAGGTTTTATTGGTCTTTTGCAGGTGACGTAGGCCTGGGACTTTGTGTGCCAAGACCCAGTGGCGTAAGCAGTGTCACTGACATATATTGAAAAATGGTTTTCACTTAGGTTTTCATTCATTTATTTGAGAATTCCTTGCTAGAACGACACACTTCAAATCAAATTAGGAGCATGTCAACTGCCACATGGCCATTGAAAAGCAATGACCAGAGTCCATATACCAGGGAGTGGCACGAGGATGAAGTATCTCAAGTTGAGCCTTCTTGGAGGCTCATATTATTCTATACCACACAAATTGAAGGAGGGATCAAGATCAGGATCAAGCAGGGCAAATCAGGCATTGAAAACAACTTGTTTTCTCAAATTACTGGTTTATGTAGCTTTGCCCTGGCTACAAAAAATAGTCATGATCTCCAAACTGTTGCTTTTAGAAATATGGTGATGCAAAACGGCACTCTTGTTCACCAAACTGTTGCTTTAAGAGATACTGAGGCGGGTCATTCTGAAACTAGTCGTGTTACTGGACGGACCTCTGGATCAATCATACCATCTCTCAGGTTTTTTTAAGAAGGTAGGGTTAATACCATTTCATTACGTTTTCTTGGTTTTCCTTATCAATATTTAAGCAGTTGTGAAGAAAATCAACAATACAGAATTAGCCCACTAAAATCAATTTGTGTGGTTTTTTTTTAATAAAATCAAAGGCAAGAAAGACCTAGTTATGTTTTGGGGGAAACGAGGAAAGTTGCAGAGCTGCACCTGGAGAAATCTGGATTATCCCCTATTTAGCAATAATTTTCTTTACTGTTATGAAATTAAATTATCAATAATGTAGCATATGCTTTTGGAAGGGAAATGATGACAATTTGTAGATAAAGCTAAAATTGGATGATTGAGAATATTGGTTGGTTGTGATACTCCCCAATGATATCGATATTAAAGATACTTGATTCGTCGCTGAATAACATATGTTTTAAGTTCTTTCACTAAATATAGCCCAGTTCAGTGACATTGGTGAAGCATTGCACTTAATATATCAAATTTGACTGTGAAGAATATATTTGTAACAAAGTGCGTCAATCTCCCTCAGAAAAATATTGGGAATGAACACCCCAAACTAAATTTAAATTGTTTTGGATCTGATTGTGGGAGCTCCACCATTTTGATACCTCCATGGTTTATACTGATGACAAATTTGATGAAATGTGAGCTATGAAAATGCGAATCGTGAAGTATTTACTGTTCCCGGGATTATGACTAGGGTTGCGTTATACTGATCACAAATTTGACGGAAATATTTAAGTTATAATTGTTTTTATACATTTCAAGGTTACCGCGCTCAATGGCCTAATAAATTTTAATATTAGGGTATCTGTTTACTGTTCAGTGTTTAGTAAAAAAATCGATATCATCGAAGGTGCTTTGACTAGGATGGATTTCTTGCAGGTGGTAGCAGAATTTATCGGGACATTCTTCCTTACGTTTGCAGGTTGTGGATCAGTTGTTATTGATAAGAAAACCAACGGTTCCATTATTCATCTTGGTGTTTCGCTTGTATGGGGAGTGGCAGTGATGATTCTAATATACGCCACAGGTCATATTTCTGGAGCTCATTTTAATCCTGCTGTCACGCTGGCTTTTGCAACTGTGCGGAGATTTCCATGTGTTCATGTATGTATATATACAGTATGATTAAAAAAGTAATCTGATAAGCTAATCAAATATTGCGTGTGTTGTTATTTTATTGGTTGAAATCACTGGAATCTGCACAGACTCCAGCCTACATAGGAGATCAAGTTGTTGCATCAATCTGTGAAGGAAGGCCAGCGAGTGAAGAAGTCAGTAACTTCACGCCCTTTCTGCTTTCGCTTCCTGCCACTATAACCGATCATCAATGTAGTTCTGGCATTCTTTGTTTTTAGACGGACTGGTATTGAATTCCCGTTTCCCAAAGACAATTACACGTAGAAGCTCAGTGTTGCAAGTTGCAATTGCAGTAAGGTTGCAATTTCAGTAGGAGGGAAATACTCCGAATGTAGTGCATGTGTATCTCTATGTGTTTGGTCCTCTGTGTCTGTACTAGATTTGTGGAAATCTTGATTGCAATTTGATTGTCACACCAAATGACAATGGATGAGTCAAGTACAACATCAAGTTCCCAAAGAATGACTTGCAACCACACACATTGTGTAGTGGCATTCACTTCTCCTCTGTACTCGACCTTAGCTGAAGAAAGAGAAATAATGTGTTGTTTCTTGTTTGACCAGCATATGGAACCATTTGCAAGAATGAAGACATAACCTAAAGTGGACTTCATGTCATTGGGATCACCAGCCCAATCGAAATAAGAAAATCTAACTAGTTCTAGTGGAGAACTAGCAGCATAGTGTACCCTGTAGTTCTCGATGCCTTGTACATACTGAAGGATCCTCTTGGTTGCCTTCCAATGGATCTCATGAGGTTGTTTCATATATCTAGTTACAGCACCTACAACATATGCTAAATCAGGTCTAGTATGAGTAAGATACAACAAACTCCCGACTATTTGTCTATTCAATGAGCAATCCACCAATGCAGAGTCACCAACTTCACTTAGTTTGATACCATGAAGGAATTGGCACTTGGTTGCCTTACATTCAGTTATTTTAAACTTCATTAACAGGTCTGCAGCATAATTTTGTTGTCTCACCTTGATCCCTGCTTCAAATTGAACAATTTCCAAACCAAGAAATTGTTTCAACAAGCCTAGATCGATCATTGAAAATGCATTGTGCAAAGATGCTTTAATTGACCCAATTTCTTTGTTGCAGCTACCTGTAATCAAAAGGTCATTAACATACAGTACTATACCTACAATACATCACCAATATGCTGCAAATAAACATTAGGATCATACTTGCATCTAACAAATCCAAGTGAAAGCATAAATTTGTCCATCTTGGCATACCAAGCCCTTATGACTTGCTTGAGGCCATAGAGTGACTTCCTTAACCTACATACAAGAAAATGATCATCTTGGAAACCTTCAGGTTGTTGCATATATATCTCTTCCTGTAGCTCACCATGGAGAAATGCGCTTTTGACATCCATTGTAACACCCCGGTTTTGACCCCATGGTATTGAAATTGTACATGATGTATATATTGTATTTAAATCATGGCAAGGAGCTTAAGGCGAAGGTCGTGCCATTGATTTGGTGTTTTGTGTATAGGTGATCAAGGTTGATACCTATGGTTATAGTGCTAAGTAAGACACAGTATATTTTGAAGTCATCATGTAAATACACAATTCAATAAAATACCACAACTAGCTATGCATTGCAATGAAAGAGGTGGGGGCATGATTTCACAAGGAATAGGGATGGGAGTTAGTCAAACTCTTGAGCCATTGGGTGAGACTAGATGTCAATGAGGGAACCCATAAACCCTCGGCTGCCTTTTTGTCCTCTTCACGCAATCATTCATTTCTTCTAGAGGAGCAGTTGAGGCAGTTAATGTCTTGGGTAGAGCAAGGCATGGCAGTCGATTTCATGACAGAGCCATCCTGCAGTCTGAGAAAACATGCAGTCTACGTTATAGGAAGTCGTGTTCTTGCTTCTGAAGCAAGTAATCGCAAGGATGCGTGCCTAGTCTGTCATCTCAGCTTTCACCTAAATGTTGTTGGTCATTCGAATCGATTATCGGTTGTTCATTATTTTGTAGTGTTCACTCTCATGAGTCACAAAATGAGTTGTTCTACAGTATTTATCCTGTGTTACAGAGTGGTATGCAAACCCATTGGTCTGTGTTACAAAGTGGAGCCTTGTGTTGACTATGTCTCCTTTTGGTTTGTTGTGATGTGCACCTTGGTTTGGGTATGAACTGTATGCAAGACTTAGGAGTGGAAGAGACGTCGAATGGGCTTGATAAACCTAGTGCAGAGAGGAACCTCACAACAAGATAAGAGTGGTTGGTGAATCTTCTATGGACCCTGAAGAGAATTAGAAGGGAAGGCATAGCCCGAAGGACTGTGAAGCAGAGAAGGGGATGCTTCATTGTGTTGGGTGTGTAGGTATTGTGGATACCAGGCCAGATAGATATTGTGGAGGTGTCCCTAACTCTTGAATGAGCCACTAGCTTAGCCATTCTTCCTTTCCACTACCTTAGAAACATGATAAACCCAAACATAGATTGGCTTGGTTGACAGCCTGTTAAACACAATTGTATATTGTCTTGGTTGGGCAACCTGATAAACCCAATTAGAAATTGGCTTGGCTGAGCAGCATGACAAACCCAACTAGTAGTTGGCTTGGTTGTGTCTTGTTGTGCATTTTGCCATGTGTGACCCTTGGTTGGAGAGCCTCATAAACCCAAATTTGAATGTTGGCTTGGTTGAGTAGCATGATAAACCTAGCAATGAAATGGCTTGGTTGTGTAGCCTAATAAACCCATCTGTTGGCTTGGCTAGTCCTTAATGTGAATGTTGTCTTGACTGTGTGCAGGATGATAAGCCCAACTGTTAGTTGGCTTGGTTGTGTATCCTGGTAAACCCAACAGTGTACTGTCTTGATTGCCTGCCACCTGATAAACCCAGTAGTGTATTTGCTTGATTTCCTATAGCCTGATAAACCCAACTGTGTGTTGGCTTGGTTGGACAGCCTGATAAACCCAACTGAAGGTTGGCTTGACTGTGTGTGATATGATATGGTTATGTGTGAGTTTGTTGTTCCGTAGTCCATTGTGGAAATCATGCCCAACTCGGGGATGGCAGTTGTGTTGAGATATTAATGAACACAACTGGCCTATGGTTGGGTGGAACGTTACTGCGACCAAGCTAGCTACGGGACATATTCATCTTCAAGATAAGTATTCTCTATTGTATTATTTCTGCAATGTATTTGCTTATGAGTGAATTGAACATGATAAATTCTTGATAATTATTTCAGTAGAGTTTGTTGTTGTTAAATGTTCCTGCATTTGCATATGTATATCCCTTGTATGTTTCAATGCATTTTGCTTATGATCGTGGAGGCTAGAAGCCTGGTTTTAGAGTCAGAAGGCATCTAACTTAAGTGTTCCGCACCCCGAAATTTGCCTGCGGAAGGCGGGAGGCAAAAAAATAAAGTTGAAATAAAGCAGAATGTTAGTTTTCCACACTCCGGGATCCGCCTGCAGAAGGCGGAAGGTGGAAAATAGAAAAAGAAAAGGGCAGAATGTTGGTTTTCCATAGCCCAAAATCCTCCTGCAGAAAGCAGTTGTTGGAAGTGGAAAAAGAGGTCGAGGTTCTAAGAAAAATGTGTGTTTTCCACACCTCGAAATCTGCCTGAGGAAGGTAGGATGCAGAAAATGGGAAAAAGGTTAAGGAAAAAAGTTGTTTTCCGAATTCTGAGATCCGCCCTCAGAGTGCGAAAGGCGGAAAGCATAAAGTGAACAAGTCAAGGTATCGATTTGTTGGTTTTTCGATTCCCGAGTTCCATAGTGGAAAGCGAAAGTGTGGAAGGCGAAAGTGGTTTGAATGACTCTGTCACACTTTATGTTTCTCGTTCCCGGATTCCGCAGTGGAAGGTATAAAGGATAATGTGGAAAGCGGAGTGCGGAAAGTTCTGGTTCGGTGCAGAAATGACCTTTCCGGTTACAAAGTGGATCTGTTGATGGTAGAATGACTGTTACAGTGGTTACTAATCCTATGAATGAATGTTAAAGGATGTTACATGACCCATGATCGTGTTAAAGAGAAAGAATTAACACGTTTTAAATTATTTTGCATATCAGTAAGGTGTATGGGCACTGGGTACATGGACATCGTGGTATATCAGAGCATGATTATGGTCGTGTTTCTCCTCCAAGGTGGGAGGGGACGTGACATTGTGGTATCATAGCAAGCAGTTGAAGAGTGTCTTAACGACTGTGCCTTGTGTATTAAAAGAAGAACAAAGGTTCTTTAAGAAAATTTTAATTCTGAATGATAATCTAGGTATGGGTACATGACATTGTGGTATCAGAGATATTGGGGCCTATATGGGCCAAGTAAATAGTTTTTAGAGCTATCGGTTCCACGGTAAGTGGTCTTTGAATTTTGAGATTGACTAACAAGGTGTTTATTAACACATTTTGCAGAGTCACAGTGCAGTTTGGAAAAGTTGGCTTGTGGCTCGATCATGAGAACCTACAACATAAATGATGCACATAATCCCTATGAACACGAGACAGATGTTATGGGGGGGGGGGATTCGAGTTGAAAATGATGAAATAGAATCTAATGGGAGAAGATATCAAGAGACTCCCCTAGATATTGCAACCACGTTGAGAAGCCTAAGGGTGGAGTTGCAAAGTTATAGAGAAGACAATGAAAGAATGATTAAAGCTCAGGAAGAGCAAAATCAACTGAATGTAGCCATGCTACAGAGTTTGATAGATATCCAAAGGAAAATGAACTCTGGGCATCGGGCAATAAATCCAGAAGGAAGTAGAAATTGTACTAGAAGAAGAAAAAGGTCTTCTAATGGATCATTTGACTTTGAAGGATCCACTGGGGGTTCAAGCTCTCCATCTCATAGGAATAAGAGGAAGAGGTGTTACCAAAACAGTTCACATGGTGAATTTAAGAAGGAAAGGCCAACTACCTTTTGGTGAGGTAAAGACATGTCAAGAAGTTGAAGCTTGGCTTCTTGGGAAGAGAAAATATTTCCAAGTTCAAGACTATTCGGGAAATATGAAGGAAAGGGTAGCCATCTTCAATCTAAATGGAAGAGCATCTATATGGTGGGAGCACCTCAGTAAAGTGAAGAATATTAATGACAGAAATATCATGTGGAAGCAGTTCAAGAATAATTTCAAGCAAAAGTACCTATCTGACAAGTACTATGATGATAAGATTAAAGAGTTCCATGAGCTGAAATTGGGACAGTTGACCATGGAAGAGTATGCAAACAAATTCTTGGAACTGTTGAGGTATGTCAGGTATATCAGGGATGATAAAGTGAAAAAATATCATTTTTCGAGTGGATTAAATCAGTCATACAAAGATAGAATTGAGTTTTATGAACCTTGAACTCTAGAAGAGGCTATAAGGAAGGTCAAGTATTGCTATGATCGAAACAAAGGCAAACCTGATTACCATAAGGAATGGAAGGACAATAAGAATGAAAAGTTTGACCAAAGGAAGAAAGGTTTCAAACCTTCTCACTTCTAAAATCAGGAAATACAACCATCACAAGCTATGACTAAGCTGTCCAGAGAGATGGAAGACAGGCCAAGAGATCCAAAATAGATCAGAGAACCACTCCAATGTTGGGGATGTGGAGGAAACCATATGCATAGAAACTGTCTGCATCAGAATGGGTATGTAAGGCCAGCTTATAATGTCCAAGGAGTTGAAATGGTGGGTCAAGTAGCAAGGACCGCCCCTAGAATTTAGGGAGCGCTAGAGGACCATCAAGCATATCATCAATCAACTGTGGTTGAAGTTGAAGGTAAGATTATTGAGCATTCTGTTTCTGTTTTGATTGACCATGGATCTGCTCATAGTTATATCACTCCTAGAGTTGTTGATATTTGTGCTTTTAAGAAATTAAAGCATAGAAAATCATGGTTAGTTTAGCTAGCCACTAGAACCAAGAGAAAAGTTAGTGAAGTGGTAGAATGTCCATTTGTCATGGATGGGTTAGTCACTTATGCAGATCTGAATGTTCTACCAGTTGGTTCCTATAATATTCTCATTGGAATGGATTAGTTAGAAGCACACAGAGTTAATATTGATTATTACAATAAGAATTTTGAATGCATGGATTAAGAAGGAAACCTAAGGGTGGTAAGAGGCATTCCAAAGGTGATTTATGTTAGGCAAATTTCAGAAACGCAGCTGAAGAAGTTCTATGGGAAGGGTTGTAGATTGTAAGCAACCCATGTTTTGGAGGCAGCAGAGAATGAAACTCCTAGGTTGGAGTACTTTCATGTATTGCAAGAATTCATAGATGTTTTTCTTGATGAAATTCCAGGGCTTTCTCCAAAAAGAGACATTGACTTTACAATTGAGCTTGTGCCTGGAGCAGCGCCAATTTTCAAGACACCCTATCGGATGAGCACACCAAAATTGCTAGAGCTAAAGATGCAATTGTAAGAGTTGTTGGAAAAGAAATATATCAGGCCAAGTGTGTCCCCTTGGGGAGCACCAGTTCTATTTGTGAAAAACAAATATGGTACACTTGGGTTATGTATTGACTATAGACAGTTGAATAAGGTTACTGTGAAGAATAAACACCCTTTACCTCGAATTGATGACCTTTTTTTATCAAATGAGAGGAGCAAAGGTATTCTACAAGATTGACTTGAGGTCTGGTTACCATTAGGTAAGAATCAAAGATGAATATATTCATAAGATGACCTTCAGAACAAGGTATGGACACTATGAGTTTGTAGTGGTACCATTTGGTTTGACAAATGCACCAGCTACATTCATGTGCCTCATGAATAGTGTTTTCAGCAAGTATCTGGAGAAGTTTGTTCTTGTTTTCATTAATGACATTCTTATTTATTCTAAGAATGAGGAAGAGCATGAAAAACATTTGAGGGTGACATTGAAATTGCTAAGGGAGAAAGTGTGACTTTTATAAAGATAAAATTCATTATTTGGGTCACATTATCTCCGAGGAGGGCATATTTGTGGTCCCTGAAAAGATTGAGGCCATCATGAATTGGCCAACTCCAAGAAATGTGATAGATGTGAGATCTTTTATGGGACTTGTAGGACACTACATGAGATTCATTGAAGGATTCTCCAAGTTTGCACATTCAATCACTTCTTTGCAAAAGAAGGGGATAAACTTTGAATGGATACCAAGATGTGAAGAAAGCTTCCAGCAGTTGAAGAATCTTCTTACAAGTGCACCAATCTTGAAAATTGCAAACCTAGAAAAAAACTTTGTGGTGTGTAGTGATGCATGTAATCAAGGAATTGGAGGAGTTCTTATGCAAAACAACCATGTGGTATGCTATGAGTAAAAAAAGTTGAAGGAGCATGAGAAGAACTATGCTACTCATGATCTAGAACTTGCAGCCATAGTACATGCTCTCAAGATGTGGAGGCATTACTTAATGGGCAGAAAATTTGAGCTAAGGACAGACCATTGTGATCTGAAATACTTGTTTGATCAGCCAACTTTAAATGCCAGGCAAGCTAGATGGCTAGAGTTTTTGTGTGAGTTTGATTTTGAAATCAAACACATAAAAGGTAAAGAAAATAAATTCGTTGATGCACTCAGTAGGAAGGTGCATGAAATGCAAGTGGCATCTCTTAGTATTTTCCAATCAGATTTGAGACAACAAATTATTAATCATA
Source organism: Pseudotsuga menziesii (assembly GCA_001517045.1). Lineage (NCBI taxonomy): Eukaryota > Viridiplantae > Streptophyta > Pinopsida > Pinales > Pinaceae > Pseudotsuga > Pseudotsuga menziesii. Next base: position 135,389 of record LPNX011054951.1, on the reverse strand, counting down.
CTGTTTAGGATGAAATGTATGTGTAGATAAAGGACAAGTTGCACCAACAAAGCCTTGAAAAGAAGTATGAGAGATATAAATTGGAAGAAGATGAACTTCATACCTATAAGAAAAGAATTTATATTCCAAATGTAGCAGACTTGAGGAGGATTGTTATGGATGAGATCCATCAAGCTCCATATTCTGGTCACCCAAGATATCAGAAAACAATTGCTACAGCCAGAAAGGAATATTTTTGGCTAGGAATGAAAAAGGACATTACTGAGTATATTGCTAAGTGCATGAAATGTCAGCAGGTGAAGGTTGAGAATCAAAACCCAGCAGGTTGGTTGCAACCTTCGCTAGTCCTAGAATGGAAATGGGAAGTTATTTCAATGGATTTTATTACAGGATTTCCAATAACTGTGAGGCGACATGATTCCATCATGGTTTTTGTGGACAAGTTGACAAATGTATCACATTTTATACTAGTTAAGTCCACATACAAAACTGATGCCATTGCAAAGATCTTCATGAAGTAGATTTTTAGATTGCATGGATTGCCTAAGGCAATAATCTCTGACAGAGATGCCAAGTTCACTTCCAATTTCTGGAAGGATTTGTTTGCAGATTTGGGTACAAAGTTGAACTTTAGCACTACCTACCATCCTCAGACTGATGGAAAAACAAAGAGAGTGAATTGGGTGCTTGAAGACATGCTTCACATGTATGTGATGGACAAACCATCCAAGAGGGAGGATTATTTACACTTGGTAGAACTTGCATATAATAATGCACAACAAGCATCATTGGGAATGAATCCATATGAAGCCTTGTATGGAAGAAGGTGTAGGATACCAGTGACTTGGGATAAACCAGTGAACAGGATTGCACTTAGTTCATAATTGTTTAAGGAAATGGAGCAAGAGGATGCAAATATCAGGAAAAACCTGAAAGCAACCCAACACAGAGATAAAATCTATGCAGATAAGCATAGGGTGCATAGAGAGTTTAGTGTTGGGCATCATGTTTACCTTAAAGTGAGGCCAAGGAAGAGTTCCTTGAAGCTTGGAAGTTGTGCCAAGCTATCACCTAGATATTGTGGGCCTTTTGAAGTGCTTGAAATAACATGGTCAGTTGCATATAGAATTGCATTTCGTGCTAACACTAGAGCTCATAATGTTTTTCATGTTTCATTGCTTAAGAAATATGTTCATAATCCTAACCATGTGGTAAATTGGGATGTGATCTAGGTGGAACCTGAGGGAGAGTTCCAAATCGAGCCATTATGCATCTTCGATAGGAAGTTCAAAGTGCTCTAGAATCAAGTCGTTGGACAGGTAAAGGTGCAGTGGAAGCACTATGGTCTTGATGAGGCTACGTGGGAGATGGAGGATTCCATGCGATTGGCACATCCAATTTTGTTCAATTTTGTAAAGCATTGAGGACAATGCTAATGAAGTGGGAGGGGAATGTAACACCCCAGTTTTGACCCCATGGTATTTAAATTATACATGATGTATATATTGTATTTAAATCATGGAGAGGAGCTCAAGTCCAAGGTCCTGCCATCGATTTGGTGTTTTGTGTATAGGTAATCAAGGTTGATACCTATGGTTATAGTGCTAAGTCAGGCACAGTATATTTTGAAGTCATCGTGTAAATACAAAATTTTAAAAAAAAACCACAACTAGCTATGCACTGCAACGAAAGAGATGGTGGCATCATTTCACAAGGAATAGGGAGTGGAGTTAGTCAAACTCCTAAGCCATAGGGTGAGACTAGATGTCAATGAGGGAACCCATAAACCCTCAGCTACCTTTTTGTCCTTTGCACTCAATCATTCAATTCTTCCAGAAGAGCAGTTGAGGCAGTTAATGCCTTAGGCAGAGCAAGGCATGGAAGTCAGTTTCATGACTGAGCCAGCCTGCAGTCTGAGAAAACCTACAGCCTGCAGTATAGGAAGCCGTATTCTTCCTTTTTGAAGCAAGTAATCGTGGGGATGTGTGCCCAGTCTGTCATCCTAGTTTTCACCTAAACGTTGTTGGTCATTCGGATCAATTACCAGTTGTTCATTATTAAGTATTATTCACTCTCTTGAGTCGCGAAACGGGTTGTTTTGCAGTGTTTCTTCTGTGTTACAGAGTGGTATCCAAACTCGGTGGTATGTGTTACAAAGTGGAGCCTTGTGTTGGTTTCTCCTTATGGTTTTATGTGATGTGCACCCTTGTTTGGGTTTGAACTATATGCAAGACTTAGGAGTGGAAGAGACGTTGAATGGGCTTGATAAACCTAGTGCATATAGGAACCTCATGAAAAGATAAGAGTGGTTGGTGAATCTTATATGCACACCCTAAAGAGCACTATAAGGGAAGGCATAGCTCGAGGGACTGTGGAGCGGAGAAGGGGATGCTTCCTTGTGTTGGGTGTGTAGGTATTGTGGATTCCAGGCTAGATAGATCTTGTGGAGGTGTCCCTAGCTCTTGAATGAGACACTAGCTTAGCCATTGTTCCTTTCCAATGCCTTAGTATCCTGATAAACCCAAACATAGATTGCTTTGGTTGACAGCTTGATAAATCCAATTGCATATTGGCTTGGCTGGGAAGCCTGATAAACCCAATTAGAAATTGGCTTGGCTGAGCAGCCTGAAAAACCCAACTAGTAGTTGGCTTGGTTGTGTCTTGTTGTGCATTTGGCCATGTGTGACCCTTGGCTAGACATCCTGATAAACCCAACTATGAATGATGGCTTGTCTAAGCAGCCTGATAAACCCAACAATGAGATGGCTTGGCTATGTATCCTAATAAACCCATATGTTGGCTTGGATGGTCCTTAATGTGAATGTTGGATTAACTGTGTGCAGTCTCATAAACCCAACTGTTATTTGGCTTGGTTGTGTAGCCTGATAAACTCAACAGTGTATTGGCTTTATTTTCTGCAGTCTGATAAACCCAGTTGTGTGTTAGATTGGTTGCACAGTCTGATAAACCCAACTGAAAATTGGCTTGATTGCGTGTGATATGATCTGGTTGTGTGTGAGTGTTGGAGGGTATTTTTGGGATAAGTTAGTTACGCAACATCACAGATGCTACACAAGGTCAAGGATACCGCGCAAGGTGGAAAATGACACACAAGGAAAACTATAATATTTTATGTATTTTGGTCATTTTTTGTAGTTTTGGACCGCACTATGTGGATTGTGGTCATTATTTTGTAGATTTTGTTAAGAAGTAGTTAGGAATTTGGTTAAGTGGACCATCATTCTAAAGAAGCAAGCCTACAAGCCTATAAGTAGATGTACACTACAACAAATCCTGGAATTAGCATCCCATTTAGCGTCCCTTTTTAGTGTAATTTTTTTTTACATTGAGTGGTCAAACTAGACGCTAAATGGGATGCTTCATGGAAAAACTTAAAGCGTCTAAAAAAAAAGTCTATTTTTGCTTCCTAGATAGCATCCTTTATGACGTCGAAAATAGCGAATTATTTTTTTCTTCCAGAATAGCGTCCAACTTTTCTTCCTAAACAACATCAAGGTTTGCTTCATAAATAACGTCATATTTTTCCTCCTAGCGAGTGTATGTTTTTTCTTCTTAAATGACATCCTCGTTAGCGCCATATTTGCATCCTTAATAGCACCATGTTAGGATATAAATTAGCATCCAATATTGCATCCATTTTTGCTACCACTTTAGCATCCCATTTTGCACCATGTTTTACTTCCAAATATGTGCCAATTTTCGCTTCCAAATTTGCACCATTTTTTGCTTCTTTTTTTGCATCGTGTATTGCTACCAAAATGACACCAGATATTATTGCTACCAAAATGACACCAGATATTTCTTCTATTGTTGCACCATATTTTGCTTCCTATGTAGCGCCATGTTTGGTATCCAAAGTAACATCTTATTTTTATACCATATCAACGCCATGTTTGGCTTCATCATTAGCGCCACGTGTTGCATCCTTTTTAATTCCTAGTTTCACATCTCTCATTTTTTTGTCACTAATTTCCATGTTTGGCTTCATCATTAGTGCCACGTGTTGCATCCTTTTTAATTCCTAGTTTCACATCTCTCTTTTTTTGTCACTAATTTAGTCGTTTTTAGTAATTTTATATACGAATTTTGGTAATTTTGTTTGGTCACCTATCTCTTATATTTTTCTTACTAATTTAGTTGTTTTTAACTGATATTATAATATCATTAGGGCATGGAGGAATCGAACCATCAACCTCCTGCTTGTAAGGCATGCGCTCTTCCATTGAGCTAGCACCCTTTAATAATTTGGGAACCTAACTTACAGAGTCCTCTATAATGGTAAAAAGGATCAATACACAACTTTGAGTATCTAATGGTCAGTAAAGGATGATAGATTGTATAAGTTCACAATATATGATCAAGCAGGTTATGAAATCCATAAACCTTTTCTAGGAATTTTGAACAAAACTTAAGAAATTTTCTTAATGGGATTGCAAAAGTTAGTATTCCCTAGCAACTATAAGTGTACCACTATATGAGACCTATCAACAACAATTATCTTAGAGAGGATACCAATGATATAGTAGATAAGCATGATCATCCTAGAGCCATGCATAAGTGGAGCAATAAGGAGAATCAAATGGTAAAAATACACTGGTGTCTAGCACCCAAAGAATATAACCCATTATTTCAAGGTAAAGGAATATTGTATTTCTAAAATATGAAATTGCCATATGGTGACACTCATGAGTCATGGATAAAGAGAATATATGTTGATCACAATCAACATGTAAAGCTGCTCAGACAAACTCAGTCGAATACAAAAAATCATAAATGACATTCAAGATATGGAATCAAGTATATACCCATCAAGATGAGGTGTTGCTGCAAAAGTAATAAATAACTGAGAACCATTGGTGTTCGGGACATCATTGGAAATTGATAAAATACCAAGGCCATCATGACGTAACTGAAAATTCTCATATGTGATAAGAAATAGGGAATGTTCAATATGCTGACAATATAAATCAGATTGTTCAAAGCGAAGATGTTTCAAAAAAGCATGTGCTAACTGACCTGCAAGTTTTCCACCAGATATGCGCTCTCCCCCAGTTCCTGCATAGAAAACAAGAGACATTAACCACAGTATTGATATTAAGATGTCCAACCAATATTTTCCAATATTTCAATTAAATTTCAAGAGGAATAAGTAATTTGACCTGTTAAATTGCTAGCATGCTGGCAATATACAACCAAATTCCCAATCTATTCATCTTATTTTACCTAGATGTAGAGTGCCATGTCTAATTGAGAATTGTAGTTTGCACAGAAACTGGGTAAGCAATTCCAGAAAACAAATGTCTGACAATTCAATTTTAAATGCACCTTAGGAAGTTCTAGTATTCAAAGGATAATCCAAAATATATGTGTTTTTTAGAAGACCACTACAATTAAGGTTTGACAAAACGTCTTAAAATTAAAATACACCTTGATATACCTACTAATAGCAGCTATTTCCATAACACATATATCATATATAGCACCCATCTATGACTAGACACTGATTTACTAAGAGTATTACTTCTCTACTAAGAGTATTTAATGCATGAAACAATTCAATGCAAGAGATGTCATCATTCCATACTAGTGAATCCAACCACTAAAACCAATCACTTCAAGTTGGTTACTAGCCAAAAGAATTGCCACATACTGGCATCCCTGTTATATAACTTTAATGCTTTGGAGGATGATGAACAAAGGACCAATAAGTCAATTCATTGTTAGAAACTATGTTCATAGCATTTACAAGTGTATAACTCCTGTGAACAATTTAGATTGTGATAAGTGATTTGTCATCTCAATGATATTACTAGATATTTAATATGTTTAAAGGGCAGGTTTTCTAAGACTATTTATTTTGTATACTCCAAAAGGAAGTGTTTTCTAAAAGCACAAATTTAAAAATTAAAGATATGTCAACTGTTTGGTGAAAAACATTCACTCGTTACACATAATTTGAACTTACAGGTAACCAAATAAGAAAACAACCAATACTTTTGGTAACAAAACACTTCATACAATAATTGGTACTGCATTTTAATCTTCATGATGAGTCAGGACACCATGCACCCTATAGAAAAAATGCTAACCTCCAACAATCAGTCGAATACTTCCATCAGTCATCATCAATAACACATAAGGATTCACAATAGACACAGCCGATACCACTGCATTATCAGAACTTGAACTTGTATCAACATTTGGAACTTCAATGCACAATTCCCGTGTCCTGTATCCACCATCAAGGATATGAACTCCTCGTGCATATACGTGTACAACACGTCATCTGCAAAATGGCATATTTATTCATTCATGACAACATAAAATGTCAACCTATCACTAGTACAAAATGAGGAATTAGCTACTAGGTGACTAAAAATTCTAGTCACCACAGGTTTTTCAAGTGGTTTACTACTAAATATGAGCAATTTTGATTGAACCAACTATAAATGACTAAAATTAACAACTAATTTAGTCACCAGTTAATGAATATGACTAGATAATAAGTGATAGAGTTAAAAATGACTAACATAAACGACTAATTTTGTCACAGCATAAAAAAAATGACTAGCTAGAAGAACATAAATTAGTCATTTTTAATTGTGTCATGTCAAATTCCAAATTTGACAATGAAGTGTAAATTTTGTAAATTGTCTACCTTCTATTGGTAAAATTGGTGTCATGCACCTCGATCTTCAGAGATCCAACAAAGCATTTGCACGAATTTTCTCTAGACAATCTTTATCCCTGCTGCGCCATTGAATTAGCAAACTCAATTAAGCGCATTCCAAAGGAGTATTAGGTTCCTACATGAATTACGAATTAGGCACTAGAACCAGTACCATATTGATGCCTAACTAGAAGCATCATATCCCTACATCCCCTCTAGAACCAATCATTCAAATGCACCTCCTCCACATAGACTTACCAAATGCATCCAATGCACGACCAAAAAAACACGTCAACTTCAGATGAGTGGTTTAAAGGTATTGTTCGACCCCTGCTCCCCTGTTTTTGCACTCAATACCCTAATTTTGCAGATGATAGGTAGGTTCAAGATCTCGTAGTGACCAATCAGAGCACTTCAAAGGTATGGTTCATGTCATTTCGATTGTGTTCATCACTCCAATCAATAACCAATTGTTATGGCTTTTTACGGGTTTCAATGCTACCAGAGTTACTGCTTCCACTTTACAATCACAATTATCACCATCTCCAGCCTATGTTGTCATAACCATATGCATTTTGAGCTTTCATCCTGGGAAAAGCATGAACACCCTCCTGCAATGCCACTATTTGCAAAGGTCACTGGTTTTTTCACATCGACATTCCTCACACGCTCCAAAGGAAAAATGAAGTAGACATTAGAAGAAGTGATTAAACTTTGCAAGAAGGTTTACTTGTTGCAGATGTCATTGTAGAGCAGGGGTCAAACGATACCTTCATCCCACAGATCTGAAGTTGACGTGTTTTTTTGGCCATGCATTGGATGCATTTAGTAAGTCTATGTGTAGGAGGTGCATTCGAATGGTTGGTTTTCGAGGGGATGTAGGGCCCTCATTGGTGGTTTTCATCAGTCACCATCTCAAAGAGTATTGATCGGATTTTGGTACCGATTGGAGTCGATGGTTTGGACGAGAAGTGGCAGCAACGACCGGCTTTCAAGACAAATCGTCAACTCCGTAAACTACTCCATTTATAAAACTAAAAAACTAATATGATAATTATTAAAAAATATAATATATAGCCAATTAATATTATTTATATAATAAAATAATAAAAAAACAAAAAATATAAAAAAAAACAAAAAAATATAAATGTTGTCGATCCCAAGGGTTGATACACTCGATGTTTGTACTTCATGTAGTCGATTTCAGGTGGAGATGCTGTTAATCAATCCAAGTACGCGTAAAGAGTCGATGCCAGTACTCATTATGCTACTCCATGCAGTCGATCCCGGAGTTGATACAAGAGTCGATGCCTTCTTATGTAAGGAAATATTCGCTATAATATTTTTATTGAGGGCGATTCTCTCAAACCTTGGTGCCAGTAGGTTTATCTCCTGGTGCCTGTTTCAGATGGGGATAATAAAAATAAAACAAAAAATATATAATTTATATAATTAAATAATTAAAATAAAACAAAAACAAAAAAATCTATATAATTTATATAATAAAATAATAAAAATAAAACAAAAACAAAATATATATATATATATAAAGAAACAAAAAAAATCTATTTGCATTTGCAGCTCAACCCAACTAGTGTACCAAACAGCTCTCCACCCACCTCTACGAAAATGGCATTCATGGCCAATGGTCAATTTTCCTGAACCCTCATCCTTTAATTCCATCAATTACTGCTCAACTTGCAAGTTCGCTCCAAATAGCATGTCCGTTGGTGCCAAACATAGGAGGGTTTGGTGGGTTATGGATATGGATATCGGTAATACTTGTTGAGGAGATTGGTATGGATATTAACTACTGTTGAGAGTTTACAATTCATTATTTAATTGCCATAGTTGCCATGGATAAAAAAAAATTGGAGAGAAATTGGAGGCTCTTGAAGAGGCGGGCCACGAATTCTGCACCTCTGGCATCAACATCACCTTCTTTGCTTACAAAATCCCTAGTAATTTTATTGATTTACTGTGAATTGATAAGTTTTTAGTGAATTTTGTGTAACGTCCCCGACCCTCCGACCGGCGAAGAGGACACTACCATACATCAAATCATCTGGGCATATATCCCCATGAACATGAACATACATACATATAATGCTGAAACATGATACTTAAAAACATAAAACGTACTACGATGCATTAATCATTCATATACATAGCGGAAGAAAACAAAATGCATTCGTATACAATTTAGCACTCAACATGTACATCATCATTCATCAATGGTAAATATGATTTCAGACACAAGTTAGGCACGAATACTTATCTCAATAAGAACTTGTCCCGCAACCAGCTACGTCGCTGCAACATTCCACCCAACCATAGGCCCGCGTGCTCCTTAATCTCTTAGCAACGCTGCCACCCCCGAGCTGGGCATGATTCCCCAAGGAATAAGGAACTAGCAGGCTTACACATAGCCAAGGATAACAACACCACAAGGGTACATAGTTCAGCCAAGACAACACAATTGGGTTTATCAGGCGATCAACATATCAACCAAGCCAACCAAGTTGGGTTTATCAATCCATCCAGGAGCTGGTAAAGGCTAAATGAGCTGGTGAGCTCATTGAAGAGCTAAAGACACCTACACTAGAACCATCCTGGATTCTAGGACATCCACACACACCCAACACAAGGAAACCAGTCCTTTCTCTGCAACACAATCCCTCAGACCCTAACCTCCCTTCCAGTGCTATTCAGGGGTTGTGGAGAACACAGCCATCCCTCTAGCTCTGTCTGTGTGGTTCCCAAACACACCAGGTTTATCAAGCAAATCAGGCTCTCATTCACCACTCCAATGCAGTTCGAGAACAAACCACTGCGTGCATGCAACAAACAAGCACTTCACAGCTTGAACAGGGGGAGACAAATCCCTGAATCATTCTTGGCCCTATCATGGCAAAAACGATTCCTCAGCAACCTACAGCAACCCAAAATGCAAAGGAAATTCAGCCAACAAATGGGGGGAAACAATAGTCCTCCTCAATAATGGGGCCATGACACATTTACACAGCCGACAATGGAGAGGGAAAACACGGATTCTCTACGTGACCCGGAGGGAAACATCTCACCAAGAAAACTACATCCATGGTTCACGATCATGGATGGGACAATACATAGTCTGATAATACAACAGGAACCTTCATGCTCTGCACTGTCCGAAGGAAGAACAGTTCACAGACTAGCAATCCGAAAGAAAAGGGAGCGCGAACCAACCTTCACATACATAATCGTGGGTCCTCTTATCTCTGCGTTGCATGAGGAATGAACAGCCAACGATCAAAAGGGAGTGGCGTAGTGGCCTTTTCCTTGCCCACGTGAAGGTGGAGAGAAACGGCTGGTGGAGTGAGCATGTGGAAAATACTGACAGTCCTGCCACCCACCACTTCCCAGCAATAACTGCCCCAGCTACCAAAAGGAGTATTAACTAGGTGGTTGACACATGGCTTTTCCCCCATGGCTCAAGGTTTAACATCCCCCCTTAACCTTAGGAAATCATGCCCTTTTCAATATGGTTGTAGTGAACATAGCTAGTTGGGTTCATTTAATTAAAATGCACATTTACATGATGCCACAATTTAATATGTATGTCACATGTCTTGATATACCATCGGTGACAATTCCCAGTCCGAAACATAGCATAACCAAATCGATGGTGGGGCCTTTGCCTTTAGTTGCTCACCATGATTATTTACAATATATGTATCATGTATATTTAATGCAAATAGGGTCAAAACCAGGGTGTTACATTCCCCTCCCCCTTCAATAGCAATGTCCTCAGTGCTTTACAAAATTTGAACAAAATGCTACACTAGTACTGCCTCAATGTTCCGCAGAATTGAACAAAAATGGATGTGCCAATCACATGGAATCCTCCAGCTCCCACGTAGCCTCTTCAGGTCCGTAGTGCTCCCATTGCACCTTTATCTGCCCTCTGGCTCGGTTCCGGAGCATTGTGACCTTCCTGTCGAGGATACGCATTGGCTCGATTTGGAACTCTCCCTCGGGTTCCACCTGAATCACATCCCAATTTATCACATGGTTAGGATCATGTACATATCTCTTAAGCAAAGAAACATGAAAAACATTATGAAACCTACTACTAGCAGGCAATGCAAGTTTATATGCAAATGGCCCTATTCTTTCAAGCACTTCAAACGACCCACAATATCTTGGTGACAGCTTGGCACAACTTACAAGCTTCAAGGAACTCTTCTTTACTTTTACTCTGAGGTAAACATGATCCCCATCACTGAACTCTATGTTCGTCCTATGCTTATTTGCATAGATTTTCTTTCTATCATGTGCTGCTTTCAGATTCTGTCTTATCTTTACAACCTCTTGCTCCATTTTTTTGTTGGTCAATAGGGCAGACCCGGGTTTAAACCTTTTGTGTCGCACCAACAAAAGACCCACAGTGTTGGCCCTTTCGGCAACAACCTTCGCGCAGGTTGCAGTCTCACCCAAAACAACTATGGGATGCCGCAGAATCAGGTTTCTACAAGCAGAGAGGGGGATTACTGTACCTTAGCCTTTTAATAACCTTATTAATCAATAATTACAAGTTTCACCATTCATTCACATACAACTTCGCAAATAAATAAATAGTCGTGACTTGCTCAACCCACTACAGGGAATTCACAGCGAAGCTAAATGTTAGCAGCGATCTAACTTATCAGATGTATACAGTTATTAATGCATAAAAGAAATAGAAACAAAAACAGCACAAGAAACCACAACACCGGATATAACGTGGTTCACCCCCAGTGTAGGGGCTACGTCCACAAACTGTGTTCTATTCAACTTGCTACAAAACCACAGTTTGATCTGTGCACTCAGCTGCAGATCCTTTCAGTCCTCAAAAGCCGCGCACACAGCAGCAGGCCCCTGCGCACGTAGCTGCAGGTTTTTCCTTACAATCTTCTTTACAAAACCCTCTGTGCACACAGCTGCAGAGGTCGTCCACGCACACAGCTGGGACTTAACCTTCTTCCACAAAACCAATCTTAGCTTCGCCTTAATCTTTCTTTCATCATAAAACCTCACCTATCTTCTTTACATAAGCGCTTATTTATACTGCGCATTTTTACAAAACCATGGTCTTAAACCATGGGCACCCAAAAAACTCTAAACCCTGGATTTAAACCACAGGTTTATTACAAAAAAGAGGGTTTTGACTTACCCTGACACCCCTAAGACTATCTTGACCCATAACTCCGCTTACCAACAGCCGCAAAGTTATCACAACTAGTAATCTTTAGGGTACGCGCCCCAACAGGCCCCTAAGACTCACTAGTGGCCCGTCCCGGGACACTCTGCGAGGACTCTGGTGGGAGAATCTTCTGCACGAGGGCCTGGAAGCGACTGGTGAGATTATGCAGTATCTCATCAGCGGCTTTCTCCTTTTCCACCAGTTCCTGTAATACTGAAGAAGAGTCTGTGTCAGCCTTTTCCTGCGCAAAAGTGTCATAGGTCTTCAAAAGTTTGAGCTGGCTCTCCGCAGTATTGCTCAATTCTAATGCTTCATCAACCAGGGGCTGTAACGCATTTTCCAGCATCGTTACCTTCGTCCTGCAGGACTCGATTTCCTGTTGAAGTTCCTTGCTGCGCTTTACTTTAGCCATCTTCTGCATAGGTGGCAGCGTCTTGATTTCTATTCTGAATGCATCTAACTCATCCTAGCGCAACTTGATGGTTTCCTAAATATTCCCTACATCTGGATGGTCCTGTAGGTTTGCCCATGCTTCTATGCTGTCTTCCATTAGTTTTGCGACACTAGCCACGTTGTCTGATATTTTTGTTGTTGAAGCCTTGATGTCCTGCTGGCGCTGTTCTCGGACCTCTGGTGGAGTCTCAGGAGGAATGCGCAGTTGAAGTTCTGCAATCTGTTGTTGGTGTTCTATCTTCATCCTTTCAACCTCGCTGCGAGACTGCTGGGCATAGTCTCTCAGCTTAGCAATTCTCTACTCTGGTTCCTCTGCTTCCTGTATGTCGGAGTCAGAAAGACTCCGACATGCCTCGTCCAATGCTCGCATCAGCGTAGTTGTTGTCTATTCAGCCTCTTTCTTCTGTTGTGCGATCTCTTCTAGGCGTGCTACGAAGGTTTTTTTTTTTTTATGGTGTCTTCCAATTGGACTTGTGACACTTGAGTTCAGGTATGGATCTCCTTTGTAATCGCGAGCTGACAGAGGTGCAACTCTGACATAGACATCTTTGTATAATCAAGCTCCGCGGTTATATTCGTCTGGGGTCAAGAATCGGTGTCAGGATGTATCAGAGTTGCGCTTGATACCTGTCCCTGGGGATCCCTGGGTGGCCATTGCCTAATATCCTGCTACGTGGGTGCCATAGTGTTGCTTTTCGCAGTACTAGGCGCTGATTTTGCGGTTAGCTCTTTTAACTCCGATACCCTGTTTGCGATACCTGAGAGGCCGGCAAGATGCAGTTCCGCAAACTCTGACCATTTTTTAGTAAGCGCTGTCATAGACTGTTCTAGAGCATGCTCCAGTGCATCCAGCATGATAGTGGCTTCTTCCTCGATATCTTTGTCCTTCGATGCTTTTACCTTTTTGCGGGACTGTGGCTTGGTTACCTCAGCTACTTCTGGTGACTTGCACTTCGTTGGTGGGGTAGGATCTGTTATGGTCTTGACCGACTCCTCATCCTGTTCATCCTATTCATCCTGTCTGCCATCTCCACCCTGGCCATCGTCATTCATCTGCGAATCACTTAGGTCTTCGCTATCTTCCAATGGGCTTTGCTGCTGCGCCTGACTAGTACCTGCGCCAATATTGGTAGCTGGGGGAACCGGAATAGAGGGTTTTTTCCCTAAATCTTTCAGCCATTCGGTCGGCCATTGCTGAACGATCTGCCTGATATCTGGTTTGGTGACTACATATGGTAATTTGAAGCATTGCCGTTGAGGATCTGCACGAGCTTGAATGAAAACATGATGCATGTCGGCACTAAAGTACGCGACGCCCTCGTATTGAGAGAACACTTCGTTGGTAAGTCGAGGTGTTCGCACAATATCATAGTGAATACTCATAACATAGAAGACGAACACAGTGTTCGTCATCTGCTGAGTTTCCTTATCTGAGGATATCCATAGGGAGGCATACCTCGCTGCCCCTGGCGTGCCGGGGTTTATTTCGACAAACTGGGCTTCAGTGGGTTCTTTCCACCCAACTAATGCAATAAGGATTATAAGCCAGGAATAATGAAAAGGTCTACCTTTTTCTTGCGCATCGCGGGCATCCTCCAAAAACTCCTTCGCAAGATATCTGGCCCAATTATAAGTATACCCCTTAGCGCAGTTCATAGCAATCCGGATAACCGGGGCAGGTACTTCTATTGGCCTGCATTTCCGTATGAGTTTGCAGGCTAATATTTCAGCTGCAAACCGAATGGGCTGCTCCCGAATCGCGGAAGTGTGATACCCCCGTTTCCCTTTTGTCAGGCCAAACCGCTCCTTCATGGTTTACGCGAGCTTTGTGTCATCATGTTTGGACGGAAATTCGATTCCCGGATCAGGTCCTGCCATGGGTAAACCTGTGATCCTATGGATGAGGGCGGCGTCAATAGGAATTTGCTGGTCCCCTATCCATAAATAGCCGTCATGCACCAGGGCTAGTAACTGCTTGGCCACTACAGTCACATGTATGCCGCGTCCAAAATGGGGAATGTTAAATAGCTTGAGTAGGTCAGCTTTGTCCAGGCCCGCAGCCCATGTTTGCACTTCCAGTAGTGTGACCCTATGATTGGGGTACTTGACGCGGTGCAAGTATTCTGCTGGTTCAAACTGTGGGAACTTTCCATGGTCATTGGTGTCATGATCACTGTACTTAAGACGATCAATCTTCCCTGTCATACTTTCGATCAACTGTACTCCTGGTGGCAACGAGGGTGTGGCTAATGTAAATTGCTTTGTCCGACGGGGTAACGCGGTGCCTGGGCGAACAGGTGGTAGATATGGTGGTCGTGGTGGAGGAATATTCTCCCTTCCCCCGGCCGGGGCCTGTGCGGAACCAGAGGGCTCCATAGGATGAGCCGCTGGTGTTTGCCCTGTTTGCTGCGGCCGGTCTTGGTTGCGCTTGGTGCGAATTTCAGTTCTAGACTTTTTCCTGGCAGACCGTGTCTGCATCGACCGTGGTGGTGCTGGAGGAGTGGCTTCACAGTGAGCTATGGCAGGCGGCCGATTAGAGCAGGTGATCAAACCCTCTTGCTCGAATTCTCTGACCAAGGCGTCAATCTCGCGTTCGGTGGTCATGGGTTCACTCAGAAATCTTGAAAAAACGTAGGATGCAATTTTTCCTAACTTAGGCATCTTCTTATACATGCCATCAATCAAATCGGGGAGGACAGTGCATTGAAGGCACCAAATCTGACGAAAATCTTGTCCATGTGGAGCGTGATTGCCAGTACTGGTCTTAGTACAGTCATTTAAAGCAATTAAAATCCCGTCGCCGCCAAATTGGCTGCCTCCCAACGGTCGGATTTTGAACCTCGCTACATTTTTGGGCCGCGGCAGAATCATGGTTGAAGCCTCGGGGCAATAAGCAACCTCGGCCCAATAGTGCCCTTCGACCCGACCGGGTAGTATCTGCGATAGGACTATTAGATTTGAGGCACTAGCGTCTTGGCTCTGCCCCTTGATTTGGTATCCAATTCCTGGATGATCAACATTTGCCTTGTCGTGATTTGATCGGAAAGATATATCTAGAACATGACCACTTTTATTAATGGGAAATGCGATCAAAAAGTGATCCACAAGATCATCCCCACTTACAGTACTGTGGCGTAGCTCAACCTTCATATGCCCATTTTTCTCTATAGGGTCCAAGATATATATGAACTTATACATCCACTCCTTACGAGGTGTGTTTTCCATTGTTGTATATTTCTGCCTCAAATGTCCCTGAGGGCTATTCCGCCCCTTGAACTTACTTCGCACTTCTTGAACTTGCCTTATAACTTTGGAGCGCAAGAATTTCTGGCAGGTTCCCCGACGGGGCTGAGGCTTTGTATGATCGGTCCCCCATGCTGCTGTAGCTTCTATTGCTATTTCCAGACGCTGGGTGTTTTGTGACTGAGGTACTCATTCTGACATAGGTGCAATAATTTCTCCAGGGTCTGTCATCCCAAACTGTGCAGGCAATTCTCAAGGCTGTGCACTAATGCATCGAAGAGACTGAGTGATCTGCGCGCACCTATGGCCATGTAGCTCATACAGTCGATGCTGCCAATTCTCCAGACCATCGTCTGAATCAGACATGCAGGAGCTATCACATTGCCAATCCATTACACCATCAGCATTAGGCTCGACATAATCTGCATCCTTAGCTGTGATGTTATAGATGTGGTCTAGAGTATCCTGCTCCCCTTCATCTCTGAGTGGTTCTGTATATCTTTCTCCTTGGGATGGGTCGAGGGGTATAATAACGCGCAGGCCATTTCCTTCGAAGGTCATCTGTCTCCTTTTAAGGTTGATGATTGCAGCATTGGCCATGGCCCACTCAATTCCCAAGAGGGCTGGGTAAGGGTTACTGTCATCAATGATCTCAATAACTTCAAAGTCTGCTAGAGTACTGACCCCATCGATGTCGATTGGGACACTAAGAAGTCTCCCTAGCGGTACAATCCTTTGCTGGTTAGCTAGTCATAGTTGTATAGGTGACCAAACCAGGGAAGGCTTTCCCATTTGTCCCCAGGTCTGCTTGGGTAGGACATTAACGTCTGATCCAAGATCCAGGATGACATCAGTCATATCATATTCTCTTATCTGAACGTTCAACCTCATTTCCCTTCCCGTTCTTCGGACACGACTAACAGTTTTCTCCTGATCAATTCCTCTCTGAGGGTCTATGACAGCAAGAACTTTTTGCAGCTCGTTTAGAGCATTCTGATTGTGCAAGAGTTTCATACAGCTCTGCAAGAAATAGGATAGTGTACTTACTTTATCCGTCGAGGCCTCCTGTGGCTGCGAAGCCTGCTGATGTTGCCGCGCAGGTATTTCTACAGCGCCAAGGTCAACATTATCGCACAGGGCCTCCTGGACTGGTGCGTGGTCCTTCGTAGGGCCAAGGGCTGGGACTTTCTTGGAGGCCTGTTGTGCGCACACCGTGGCAGGTTGCTTTGGTGATTCTTGAGTATGTGTCGTAGCTCCACTCTGGGTGACCAAATTGAGGGCTGGGGCAGGTCTTTGCTCCATGGAAATCAACTGAATACTTGGAGTAGGGCCACGGTTGTTTTCCTGAATCTTTGCGAGGAGCTGGGGGCACTGTTCAATCACGTGGTCCACTGCACGGCAATACCGACAGGTCGTAGTGGGGTTCCGACAGTCGCGAGCCAAGTGACCAACTTGGTTACAATTGTAACACACAACCTGGCCTCTACCTCTGCCGGTCATCCCACCACGGCCACGACTGCCAAAAGCAACTCTTCCGGAGGTGCCACCGTGTTAACCATAGCCATCATTATTCTGGGCTTCATTGTGGACTCGGTAGGCATCAGAGGTGCGCTCTCGCATAAGGTCATAGCTACGACATTCTTCTTCATTATGCCCGACGGACTTACAGAACTGGCAGTAGGGGTTTTGGGGAACTTGAACATATCTCTGATGAAGATGGCAGTGCTCAGGGCGATGCTGGCCAGAGGTTCGACAAATCTCACAATATAGAACACCGACATTGAATTGGGTGGGCGTGCCTGTGTTTAGATAGGTTCTGACCACGGGGCACTGGTCCCTATCATGACCCTCGGACCGACATTGCGTACACCAGACCTCCTCTCGACTAGTTTTAGCTTTCTTCATGTCACGAAGTTCCAGGGCCATCGCTGCCAGCTGCGCTTGGATTTGAGCAAGACCAGAATCGTCTCTGACGGGAGCGGTCTCTAGCTTCATTGCGATTTCCAGAGCCTCTTGCTGGTCAGCAACCTTCTGTTGCATGAGCGGCGTTCTGATATGCGGCAATAACGCGGAGATAAACCATTCCTTGTGCTGCGTAGGACTAATAGTGAAGCTCACTTGGTCTAATAAAACTTTGAATCTCTGGTCAAAGTCCCACACGGATTCGCCGCGTCGCTGTTGAATCTCTTTGAGTTCAGTGATGCTCTGCGATTCTGATTTTGGTTTCTTAAATTCCTTAATGATGGCGGCCTTGATTTCATCCAAAGTGGGGTGCTGATTACTGGAGAATTTCATGAACCAGGTCAAAGCTCGGTCGCGAAAGGAAGTAATGAGCTGCACGGTTCTCACATCCAGGTCGGTAATACTCTTCGCGTTCCAGACGGCCTCACATAAAAACCAGAACTGTTCTGGATCTTTTGATCCCGTTCCTTTGAAGATGGGTAGCTTAATGTCATCAGCTAGGTGGGCCATGGTGGTTCTGGGAGGCTTGGGAGGGGGGCAGGACGTTGATGGGGGGGGATTTACAGGGGCAGGTTGACCTGTGGCTGGAATACTTGGACTTGGTTGCCTGTCACACTGCGACCGAACTTTAGGGGTAACGAAGCGACGCTGGGGGGTAACAGGAGGGTTTTCTTCGGGGTCTAGTTGTGGAGGGTTTACAAGGAGAAATGCGGTGGCCTGTCCTAAGGAGTAGGATTCAAAATTTCTTTTGTACCTTTGCTCACTTCGTGGCAACCCACTTTGCGCGTCAAAAATATTCTCACTTGCAAACATATGTTAGTACTACTAAACTAGCAGTCTGACTCAAATAATAAGATACCCTTTTCAACCAATAGTATTTTAATCTTCAAGCTTAAGGAATTTAAAAACTTACCATGGGGCCCTTTGAAAAACTGCCGTTCAGCTTCGCTGAAAGAAGTGCTTGTATCAATGGAAAACTCTGTCACAAAGGCCTCCAATGTGTGCGTCGTCCAGAAATCGACAGCACGGGATACCTCGTTGTTCATGTGTTGCACAAGGTTGACCCTTGCGGGGGTCCACACAGGAATACGTCGAGCTTGAAAGTTCGTCCTCCTCTCTGTTAACCTAGACAACCACTGGTGCAACTCTATGTGGAAACGACCAAAGAAAATTTCATAAGTATCACAAAAAACATACCGTTGTAAAAATTCACTTGCGCTTCGACACGGATTCGTATTCTCTTGCTGCGTGAATTTCAGACAAGTCTCAGCAAACCAATCGCCGATGTCCTTCATAGAGGGCCTCCAGAACATAGCCCCCGAGGTACAATGCAAACCCCTCTTGAGCAGATACTGAGTTCAACCGGCAACAGAACCAATTTGTTGGTCAATAGGGCAGACCCGGGTTTAAACCTTTTGTGTCGCACCAACAAAAGACCCACAGTGTTGGCCCTTTCGGCAACAACCTGCGCGCAGGTTGCAGTCTCACCCGAAATAGCTATGGGATGCCACAGAATCAGGTTTCTGTAAGCAGAGAGGGGGATTACTGTACCTTAGCCTTTTAATAACCTTATTAATCAATAATTACAAGTTTCACCATTCAGTCACATACAACTTCGCAAATAAATAAACAGTCGTGACTTGCTCAACCCACTACAGGGAATTCACAGCGAAGCTAAATGTTAGCAGCGATCTAACTTATCAGATGTATACAGTTATTAATGCATAAAAGAAATAGAAACATAAACAGCACAAGAAACCACAACACCGGATATAACGTGGTTCACCCCCAGTGTAGGGGATACGCCCACAAACTGTGTTCTATTCAACTTGCTACAAAACCACAGTTTGATCTGCGCACTCAGCTGCAGATCCTTTCAGTCCTCAAAATCCGTGCACACAGCAGCAGGCCCCTGCGCACGTAGCTGCAGGTTTTTCCTTACAATCTTCTTTACAAAACCCTCTACGTACACAGCAGCAGAGGTCGTCCACGCACACAGCTGGGACTTAACCTTCTTCCACAAAACCAATCTTAGCTTCGCCTTAATCTTTCTTTCATCATAAAAACTCACCTATCTTCTTTACATAAGCGCTTATTTATACTGCGCATTTTTACAAAACCATGGTCTTAAACCATGGGCACCCAAAAAAATCTAAACCCTGGATTTAAACCACAGGTTTATTACAAAAAAGAGGGTTTTGACTTACCCTGACACCCCTAAGACTATCTTGACCCATAACTCCGCTTACCAACAGCCGCGAAGTTATCACAACTAGTAATCTTTAGGGTACGCGCCCCAACATTCTTTGAGCAATTTTGGCCGAAGCACAACTATGTTCACTGGATTATCCCAATTCAATGGTGTTCTACACCTCCTTCCATACAAAGCTTCATATGAACTCATCCCTAAGGATGCTTGATGTCCATTGTTATAAGCAAACTCTACCAAGTGTAAGTAATCTTCCCACTTGGTTGGTTTGTCCATCACATACATGTGAAGCATGTCTTCAAGCACCTGATTAGCTCTCTCTATCTGCCCATCTATCTGAGGATGGTATGCAGTGCTGAAGTTTAGATTTGTACCCAAATCTGCAAACAACGCCTTCCAAAAATTGGAAGTGAACTTGACATCTCTGTCAGAAACTATTGCCTTTGGCAATCCATGCAATTTGAAAATCTCCTTCCTGAAGATTTTCACAATGTCATCAGTCTTATCCATAGACTTCACCAATATAAAATGTGTTTCCTTTTTCAACTTGTCTACCACAACCATGATGGAATCATGTTGTCTCCAAGTCATCGGCAATCCTGTAATAAAATCCATGGAAATAACTTCCCATTTCCATTCTGACACTGGCAAAGGCTGCAATAAGCCTGCTGTATGTTGATGCTCAACCTTTACCTATTGACATTTCATGCACCTTGAAATGTATTCAGCTATGTCCTTTTTCATTCCTGGCCAAAAGTATTGCTTTCTAGTTGTAGCAATTGTCTTCTGATATCTTGGGTGGCCAGAATACGGAGCTTGATGGATTTCATCCATAACAACTCTCCTCAAATATGCTACATTCGGAATATAAATTCTACCTTTATAGGTAAGAAGTCCATCTTCTTCTATTTTATATCCCTCATATCTCTTCCCAAGACTTTGCTGCTGCAATTTGTCTTTTACCTGCTCATACAATTCATCTCCGGCAACATGATTAACAATTTGCTGCCTCAAATCTGATTGGCAAATACTAAGAGATGCCACATGCATTTCTTGAACCTTCCTATTGAGCGCATCAGCTACCTTATTTTCTTTTCCATTTATGTGCTTGATTTCAAAATCAAACTCACATAAAAATTTCAGCCATCTTGCTTGCCTAGCATTTAGAGTAGGCTGATCAAACAGATACTTCAGACCACAATGGTCTGTCCTGAGTTCAAATCTTCTACCCATCAAGTAATGCCTCCACATCTTGAGAGCATGCATTATGGCTGCAAGCTCTAGATCATGAGTGGCATAGTTATTCTCATGTTCTTTCATCTTTCTTGACTCATAACATATCATGTGGTTGTCTTGCATAAGGACTCCTCCCAGCCCTTGTCTGCATGCATCGGTGCATACCACAAAATATTTCTCTGGATATGCAACTTTCAACACAGGTGTATTGGTGAGAAGATGCTTCAACCGCTGGAAGTTTTCTTCACACTTCGAAGTCCATTCAAACTTCATCCCCTTCTTTTGCAAAGAAGTGATGGCATGTGCAACTTTGGAAAATCCCTCAATGAATATCCTATAGTATCCTGCAAGTCCCATAAAAGATCTTACATTTGTCACATTTATTGGAGTAGGCCAATTCATAATGGCTTCAATCTTCTCAGGGTCTACTGATATACCCTCTTCTGAGATAATGTGACCCAAATACTAAATCCTATCTCTATAGAAGTCACACTTGCTCACTTTTTCATACAGCTGATGCTCCCTGAGCAATTGCAATGTCAGTCTCAAATTCTCTTCGTGCTATTTCTCATTCATAGAATAAACAAGAATGTCATCAAGGAAAACAAGAACAAACTTGTCCAAATACTTACTGAAGACACTGTTCATAAGGCACATAAATGTAGTTGGTGCATTTGTGAGACCAAATGGTACCACTACAAACTCATAATGTCCATACCTTGTTCTGAAGGTTGTCTTATGAATGTCTTCATCCTTGATTCTCACCTGATGGTAACCAGACCTCAAGTCAATCTTGGAAAATACCTTTGCTCCCCTCATTTGATCAAAGAGGTCATAAATCCTAGGCAAAGGATATTTATTCTTTACAGTAACCTTGTTCAACTGTCTGTAATCAATACATAACCTGAGTGTACCATCTTTCTTCTTTACAAACAGAACCAGTGCTCCCCAAGGAGACACACTTGGTCGAATATACTTCTTTTCCAACAACTCTTGCAGTTGCATCTTCAACTCTAGCATCTCCGGTGTATTCATCCTATAGGGTGTCTTGGACACTGGTGCTGCTCCTGACACAAGTTCAATTGTGAAATCAATGTCCATCTTTGGAGGAAGCCCTGGAATCTCATCAGGAAACACATCCTTGAATTCCTGTAACACCTGATAGTCCTCCAACCTAGGAGTTTCATCTCCTGTTGGTTCCAGAATATGAGCTGCATACAACTAGAAACCCTGCCTACAGAACTTCTTCAACTGCATTGCTGAAACCTGTCTTATTGAAATTATCTTCGGAATACCTTTCACAACTACTGGGTTTCCTTCTTCATCCGTGCATTCAAAAGTCTTGTTATAACAGTCAAGATTCACTCTGTGAGCCTCTAACCATCCTGTTCCAATGAGAACATCATAGGAACCAAGCGGTAGAACATTCAGATCCACACAAGTGATCAATCCATTCATAACCAATGGACACTTCTCTACCACTTCACTGACCTTTCTCTTAGTCCCCGTGGCTAGCTGAACTAACCAAGATTTTCTATGCTTTACCTTCTTAAAAGCAAAAATCTCCAATACTCTAGGAGTAATGTAACTGCGAGTAGAACCAGGGTCAATCAAAATAGAAACAGATTGTTCAACAATCTTACCCGCAACTTCAACCACAGTTGACTGGTGATCTTCTTGGCGGTCCTCCAGTGCTGCATAAATTATAGGGACTGCTCTTGCTACTTGACCCACTATTTCTGCTTCCTGAATTTTATAAGCTGGCCTTGCACTTTCATTCTCAAGTGGACAATATCTATGCAAGTGGGGTCCTTCACATTTCCAACATTGGAGTGGACCTTTATTATGATGTGGCTCTTTAGGCTTTCCACCTGTCACTCTGAATGGATTACTCGTAGCTTGGGATGGCTGCTTTTGTTGATTCCTTAATCTAGAAGGTTTAAACCCTTTCTTTCTTTGGTAAAACTTATGATTCTTCTTGTCCTTCCATGCCTTATGGTATTCAAGTTTACCTTTGCTTTGCTCATAGCAATACTTAGCCTTTCTTATGGCTTCTTCAAGAGTTCTCAGTTCGTAAAACTCAATTCTATCTTTGTAATACTGAGGCAATCCACTCAGAAACTGCTGGACCTTCACTTTTTCATCTCTAATGTACCGAACATACCTCAACAATTCCAAGAACTTATTTTCATATTCATCCATGGCTGCTGTCCCAATCTCAGCTCATGGAACTCCTTAATCTTGTCATCGTAATATCTGTCAGAGAGGTAATTCTGCTTGAAATACTTCTTGAACTATTTCCACTTCAGTCTCATTTCATTGATTCTCTTTTCTTGCTTAAAGTGTTCCCACCAAATGGATGCTCTTCCATTTAGATTGAATATGGCAACTCTTGCCTTCATGTTTTCTAAATAGTCCTACACTTGAAAGTACTTCCTTATCCCAAGAAGCCAAGCTTCAGCCTCTTGTCCAGTCTTTATCTCACCATCAAATGTAGGAGGTTTGGCTTTCTTAAATTCATCCTGAGAGCGATCCCTATGGTGTCTTCTTCTTTTCCTTTTACGAGAAGATGAACTTGTATCTCCACTGGATTCTTCATAGTCAGATGATCCATTGGAAGTCCTTCTCCTCCTCCTAGTGTTTCTCTTACTGCCTTCTGGTCTTGATGTACCTCGTCCAAAATCTATCTTTCTCTGCAAGTCTGTCAAACTTTTCAACATGGCAGCATTCAACTAATGCTACTCTTCCTGGGCTTTAATCAAGATTCTCATGGTGGCTGCAACCTCGGATGGTGTCTCCTGGAATATTCTTCCATTAGACTCTATGTCATCATTTCCATTATGGACATTATCTCCCATGGCATCTCCTGCATGCTTGTAAGAATCTCGAGCATCATATCCATCATGGGTTCTCATGACTGAACCATCTCTTGCTTTACCAGACTGTTCTATCCAGAATACTACTCTTGTAGGTGTCTATCACTCTGCAAACATGTTAGTATCAAACCGTTATATGCATATCATTAATATAAATCAAAACTACTTACCTTCCTCTTCTGGAAATTTATAAAACAACAATTTTGCTAAAACACAGAATTTTCTCTATCTCTTGTTCAGCTCTGTAATCCACTAACAGTCTGCTGAAATCTGCTGAAACAGTTGGAATTTGATGAGAAAATTTCAATTTAAAAAACCCAAAATTTTCTTCTCCTCATCGGGTCTCTTCCCTGCTAATTTTTCAACGTTTCGGTAGCTAGAATGTCTATTTTTCTCCGCTGTATCGGCAGGTTGTTCATCTATCTTTCTCTGGCGTATTGGACCTGTAGTGGTCTAAGCTTCCAAATTTCATCAACGGGTTGCTCTTCTATTTCCTTCCGCTGTATCGGGTCTGTAATCATCTAACCCTCTGAACTGAATCGGCAATGAAACCAACTTATGCGATGCATCGACGGTCGGGTGCTATGTGCATCGGGTGGCTAGGTGTCTTGGTTTCTACAATGGCGGCCAATGATCCTTCTGTGTCTTCCTCGGCCATAAGCCTATCGGTGGTCGGAACCTCTGGTCACTGCGGCATCGGCAGTTGGGACTTCTACCCATCATAAGGTTAGTCCTCTAGACTTCTACAACGTTGGACATGCAATTAGCTAAACTTTTCTGACGCCCATCAACGGACTAGACCACTAACTTCTCCCATGGTGTCGACGAATACTTCAACTATAATTTTCCGATCGGCGGTCGAAAGAACTATCTGTCGGAGGGATAGTCTACTAAACAACTACAACGGTAGATGCTTGATCAACTATCTTCCGCCGATCGGTGCTCTAATCCTCTATCATTTGCCGATCGTCGATGGGTTCAACACTTAGATAAGTCTTTGAAATTTCTTCCTTGCATCAGCTCTTCTTTCAGCCAATGTTCACCGATCCACTTCACTAATCCTCGACGATCTCAACAACTATTCATCGGCGATCTCAACAACTATTCATCGATGATGTCAACAGTTATTCTTTTCCGATCGCCGATGATCCCGTTCCTTAGAAAAATTTCAGAAATTTTTCACTGCGTCGGCTATCGGAATGACTTTCCTCTACGGCATCGGTAGTCGGGGCTCTATCCATCGGAAGGATAGCCCTCTAGCCACTCGCAACGACGATGTGCAATCAGCTAATCTCTTTCGATGTAGTCGTAGAACTTTTCGCCGCATCAGTAACTTAATCATCTAAGCATCGGTGATGCGATCAAGTAATCATCGCCAATCGCCGACGATTTTATGACTTAGAAAAATTTTCAAAATTTTTCTTTAACTTTTCACTGCTTCATCAGCTCAACTGTCTCCTATTCTTCGTCGATTGCCGACAGTCAAACATCGGAGGTTCTTTCCTCTAAGTGGAGCCGACATTTCGGTGGTCTTCAACTGATCTCCACCAATTAAATCGACTAAGCATCGGCGATGCGATCAACTAATCATTGCCGATCGCCGATGATTTCACTACTTCAAATTTTTTTTCCAAACTTTCCTCTTCGTCGCTGTCGGCAGTCCAAACGGCTAACTGTCATCGATCAATCTACTATCCTCCGCCGACGTGTTTTCGATGATCCATTCAACTTAATGGCATCGATCGCCGATGGTCGGCATCGGGTGGTCTTCCAACTAAGTGATCTGTTGCATCAAAAGAACTTCTCACTAAGTTTTCCGATGAGCCGACAATTTTGGCACTTAGAAATTTTTTATGAATTTTCCTGTCATTCACCCATTTCCTCCCGGTTTCTTCTAGGCAATAGGAAACCTGCCTCTGTTGACTATTTCTCATGTCCCTCTGAGGCCCAAATGATGCAACATAAGCTCTGTCACTACATCTTCACGGCCCATTCAGGCCCATGCTGCAACCAGAGCTCTGATACCACACTGTAACGTCCCCGACCCTCTAACAGGTGAAGAGGATGCTACCATACATCAAATCATATGGGCATCTAGCCCCATAAACATGAACATACATACATATAATGCTGAAACATGATACTTAAAAACATAAAAACTACTACGATATACATAGCAAAAGCAAACAACATGCATTCATATACAATTCAACACTCAACATGTACATCATCATTCATCAATGGTAAATATGATCGCAGACACAAGTTAGGCAAGAATACTTATCTCAATAAGAACTTGTCTTGCAACCAGCTACGTCGCTGCAATGTTCCACCCAACCATAGGCCCGCGTGCTCCTTAATCTCTCAGCAATGCTGCCAACCCCCGAGATGGGCATGAGTCCCCAAGGAATAAGGAACTAGCAGGCTTACACATAGCCAAGGATAACAACACCACAAGGGTACACAGTTCAGCCAAGCCAACACAGTTGGGTTTATCACGTGAACAACAGATCATCCAAGCCAACCAAGTTGGGTTTATCACGACATCCAGGAGCTGGGAAAGGCTAAATGCTAAGCTGGTGAGCTCATTGAAGATCTAAAGACACCTACACCAGAACCAGCCTGGCTTCTAGGACATCCACACACACCCAACACAAGGAAATTAGTCCTTTCTCTGCAACACAGTCCCTCGGACCTTGACCTCCCTTCTAGTGCTATTCAGGGGTTGTGGAGAAGAAATCCATCCCTCTAGATCTATCCGTTTGGTTCCCAAACACACCAAGTTTATCAAGCAAATCAGGCCCTCATTTACCACTTCAATGCAGTTCGAGAACAAACCACTGCGTGCATGCAACAAACAAGCACTTCACAGCTTGAACAGGGGGAGATAAATCCCTGAATCCTTCTTGGCCCTATCGTGGCCAAAATGATTCCTCAGCAACCTACAACATCCCAAAATGCAAAGGCAACTCAGCCAACAAATGGGGGGAAAAACAGTCCTCCTCAACAATGGGGCCACGACACATTTACACAGCCAGCAATGGAGAGGGAAAACACGGATTCTCTGCGTGACTTGGAGGGAAACATCTCACCAAGGAAACTACAGCCATGGTTCACGGTCATGGACAGGACAATACACAGTCCAATAATACAACATGAAACTTCATGCTCTGCACTGGATGGAGGAAGAACAGTTCACAGACTAGCAATCCGAAAGAAAAGGGAGAGTGAACCAAC
Source organism: Pseudotsuga menziesii (assembly GCA_001517045.1). NCBI lineage: Eukaryota > Viridiplantae > Streptophyta > Pinopsida > Pinales > Pinaceae > Pseudotsuga > Pseudotsuga menziesii. The sequence goes on along the minus strand of LPNX011054951.1, from coordinate 108,258 downwards.
CTCCACATACAGAATCGTGGGTCCTCTTATCTCTGCGTTGCATGAGGAATGAACAGCCATAGATCAAAAGGGAGTGGCATAGTGGCCTTTTCCTTGCCCATGTGAAGGTGGAGAGAAACGACTGGTGGAGTTAGCGTGTGGCAAAGACTGACAGTCCTGCCACCCACCACTTCCCAGCAATAAATGCCCCAGCTACCAAAAGGAGTATTAACTGGGTGGCTGACACATGGATTTTCCCCCCATGGCCCAAGGTTTAACATCCCCCATTAACCTTAGGAAATCATGCCCTTTTCAATATGGTTTCAGTGAACATAGCTGGTTGGGTTCATTTAATTAAAATGCACATTTACATGATGCCACAATTTAATATGTATGTCGCATGTCCCGATACACCATCGGTGACAATTCCAAGTACGAAACATAACATAACCAAATCTATGGTGGGGCCTTTTCCTTTAGCTCCTCACCATGATTATTTACAATATATGTATCATGTATATTTAATGCAAACGGGGTCAAAAACGGGGTGTTACATTTTGGATAACAACCCATGTGGTGTGTGATCAATAGCTGCGCCAATGATTTTCCATGTTGTTGCTTATTCCTTTTTACACTAGCCCTCTTGTGGATTATGCTTGCAGCCTGTCTATATTGAACAGTACCCTACAGGGTTCCCATTATATGCAATAACTATAACTCAAGGGCATTTTCTACATGCCAGTTCTGCTAGCATTTGCTATGTAGAATACTCTCTGCATGTGCCTTGTCTTCTATCATCAATACATTTTCTAGATATTTTATGATGTAGTAGCTTCTCCTTCGATGTGTCCACCCATGTGAAAGTTCTAGCTTGCACCCTCTTATTGTATTGCAATTTCACTGGTCCGGTGGTGCATTTTTCTTTATTCCCTGGCATTAAATATTGAAGCGTAGGTAGCTCGCTGGTAAGTTTCCTTTTTATTGTGAATTTATATATTTTTCCTGAGAGGATCTGGAACCCTAAAGTCATAGGGAAATAAATTGGCTACTATGATTACAAAGATCTTAGCTCTAAGCAATATGGTAGGTTAATATCACAGATAAGTAGGTAAGTAGGTTAATATCCAAGTCGTATTTCATCCTTTGCAATGTGGCCTATTTGTGCAAATTTGTGTTTTCTTCTCTAGACTATGTTCTTCATATACTAGATATCTAATTTAAAAATATTTAATTTAAATGTTAAGTCCACTAGTGACCAAAAAAAGCCAGTGGGACTATAGAAGTACAATAATGAGTAAGGAATGCGAGTGTGAAGGAATCTCTGTAAGAACTATAAAAGAAATAGAAGAAGAGAAGGATAATTTTGAAATAGGAAACAATGAGCTCTAATAACCTGAAAAGAACAACATGGGTGAAGGTTTGACTGATGGGATCTAAGTAGGAAGCACAAAACTAGCAATGTAGTCAACCATTGGCTCTTTTAAAATCCAAGGCCAAGAAGAAGTTCGTGATGAGATTCTTATTGTTCACAAGTTGTGTGATTTGAAGCCTACATTGATTTACAGATCTAGTATTGGAATATCATTGAAGATTGTTTTAATGATTGGAGTCCTCAAGACATTAGAAGTAAGAGAGGATGGGCCTTTAATTATTGATGTAGGGAGATTTGTCCCTAAGAGTTTTTCCTAATATGTGAACCATTTTACAAAGCAGCAATGCAAGACATCTTGATCTTTCAATCTCATTTTCCTTGAAAATTGTTAAGGAACACTCATAGTTTCTAAACAAGAAAAAATGACCACATATTTCATATTAGATAGTGCATCTAAATACAAAATGGTCTTTTGATTTAGTTTCTTATATACACAATTTACATGTGTGATGCTCTCTTTGGATGTGATGTTTTTTCTCTATGCATAGCTAATGGGAAATGTCAGTAGGGAAGTCGAATTACCTCTCAAATGACACTGAAATTTCAGTAATTCATCCTTTGGAATAGAAGGCATATCTTTTGGTTCATAAAAAATAATGAACTCATCCTCCATTTCCACAAAGCACATAAACTATTATGCACAATAGCCATAAGTCACCACCTGACCTTTTTTTGTTTCTTTCAAGACCACAATTCAAGGAAATTGTTGTTTCTTTGTCTAACATTGTCCTGTTCACATCAGACTACTTACTAAAGTGGATTATTTTCTCATTTCATTTACTAGAAGAAAAGTCCCAACTGGTATAGCTTTAAATGTATACAAAATCTACATTCAACCCTTTTTCAGATATTTGAAAAGTGCAAGTATTTTGCCTGCAACTTTCTTCACATAAATGCAGCATTAAATGCATCTTGCAGGACATGAACCAACATTATTCACATAAATGCAACATTAAATGCATCTTGGAGGACACATGAACCAATATTCTAGACAAAACAATTAGTTTTGAGAATCACATAGAGATGGGATCCATATCTGACCATTTTGTTGAATGCAAACACCATTCCCAACTTTTGTAGATCCCCTAAACAACTTGCACAAGCAAAATTAAAATTTTAGACTCTGTTTGCAGGAAGAACCCTAAAATACTAACTGAAAATATTATAGCCCTTTATAAGAAAAAAAATTATAACTTATGAAGGGCTATTTTCATGTGACCAAACTCAGCAAAGCATATTGACAATTGTCTTGGTTCAATACTTTCTTACAAAGCAGAGCCATCTCGATTCCTTCCTGCAAGAGTGGTCTCTTGGGAAAAATAATAAAGCTGACTATTTTGAAATTCTCATAATCTAATACCTAGTGTTGGATATCTTTGGTTTAGGTCATCTAAACACTTGGGTGCCTCATCAACTTTTCCCTTGGAGCAAAGTTGTTTTATGAAAGACCATTTGTCAAAAAGTCAGTTACACAGTCTCTCCTAATTATTTTGTCTAGTAATTGTAATGATTTCGCACTTCACCATCTTGAAATGGAGAAGACATTACTTCAGAGTATACTCTAACATGTATAGTAAATCTACATTCTATAATTTCCTAGTGAACTTTTTATGCCTCAAACGTTTTTCCCAACTTTCCAATATGATGCACGACATAGATAAAACTTTTGGAACTTGGAACATGCGTTCCCTAAGCATTTTGTTCAATATCTAGGCAACAACTTCAACTTTCTTTGATTTGCAGACAGATTTGATGAGTGAAGACTACATAGAATATGTGGGTGAGGCCCTTACTAATAATTTTCTCTAGTTGATTTATCACCTCATCCACCATACCCAACCATGCAGAGACCCCCGATGAATGTGATATAGAAACTATATAAGGTCTTTTCATCTCCACTAAATACTTTCTTGCATGCTCCACTCTATCAACCTTGCACATAGCATTGATCGATGCATTCAAATTTGCAGCCACTAGAGTAAAGCCATTTTTTGGTAATTTCATTTGTAATATCACATGCTAGTTCTATATTATTAGTCCTCAACAGCCCATCAATCAAAATGGAATAAATTGTATTGCTTGGCCAATGTCCTTGGTCTAACAGTTCCTTGTGAAGTATGTGAGCTTTCTCAACTTGACCAGCCTTACATAGGCCACCATTAAGAGTGTTATAAATAGCAGAGACAATAGGGTAACCCCTTATAGCAACATAATGAAGGATATGGAGAGAATCCTTTATTTTTTTTATCTTGCATAATCCCACAATTAGAGTGTCGGTAGTCCTCATAATGACATATAATATAAGATAAGAAAAATTTATGAATGTCCAACGAATGCTCACTGAAGTAGGTCAAAGGGACCATTGGGTACAAAAATATGAAACCAACATCAATCATCTTAAGATAGATTTGAAAGGCCTTATCTATCTCATTGACATTGCATAGTTCATTTGCAAGGTCACCAAAGAAAGGCTGCATCAACATAATACACTTCATCAAGAATCTGTGTCAACAATTCTTCAGCCTCTAAGTTTCCTTGACTTCAGGTACCCATAAGTTAAAGTTTTGAAAGAAATAAATTATGACGGCATCCTTCTTGGACCATTTCATTATAAAGATCATGCACTTGATCCATGAATCTCACTTTGGAGAAAGCATCAATCAATGTTGTATACGTCACCACATTAGGAGAATGCCCCTCGTGCTTCATCTCCTTTAACAACTCCACTGCAGATTCTGTCTGTTCGGCCTTACACAAAAATCCAACCATTTAATTCTAGCCTTAGGCTACCAAGTTAGGATTCAAACCTTGCTCCATAGTGGTTTTGATTACAAACAAAAATTTGGAGAGAATGCTTTCTAATAACATAATCTACATTTTCCAAGTCAAAAAATATAGACTTTGCCATCTCCAAAAAATTCTTCTCCCTTGAGCTCTATTGCTCCTTGCAAAGAAAATAATCAATGTATTGCAAGTAACACAATGTGCAGTAAACCTCGCATGTTTGATACAAGAGTAAATATCATAAGCTTTCTACAATCTACAGTTGTGTCCAATTATTTTCCATTTTGGAGGTCATGAAAATTTCTATTGTCATAAGAATTGTGGGAGAATTCTTGAATTATTTGGGCATTGCTTCATGAATATATGTAGTGTTGGAAAATCATACGAATGTTATCCAACCATTTAAGTGTATCCTTAGGTTACCAAGCTAGGATTCAAACCTTGCTCGATAATGATTTTGATTACAAACAAAAATTTGGAGAGAATGCTTTCTAATAACATAACCTACATTTTCCAAGTCAAAAAATATAGACTCTACCATCTCCAAAAACTTCTTCTCCCTTGAGCTCTGGTGCTCCTTACAAAGAAAAATAATCAATGTATTGCAAGAAACACAATCTGCAGTAAACCCCGCATGTTTGATACAAGAGTAAATATCATAATCTTTCTGCAATCTACACCTTTGTCCAATTATTTTCCATTTTGGAGGTCATGACAATTTCTATTGTGATAAGAATTGTGGGAGAATTCTTGAATTATGTGGCCATCACTGCATGAATTGATGCAGTGTTAGAAAATCATACGAATGTTATCCAACCATTTAATTGTAGCCTTAGGTTACCAAGCTAGGATTCAAACCTTGCTCCATAGTGATTTTGATTACAAACAAAAATTTGTAGAGAATGCTTTCTAATAACATAACCTACATTTTCCAAGTCGAAAAATATAGACTCTACCATCTCCAAAAACTTCTTCTCCATTGAGATCTAGTGATCCTCGCAAAGAAAAATAATCAATGTATTGCAAGCAACACAATCTACAGTAAACCCCGCATGTTTGATACAAGAGTAAATATCATAAGCTTTATGAAATCTACAGCTGTGTCCAATTATTTTCCATTTTGGAGGTCATGACAATTTCTATTGTCATAAGAATTGTGGGACAATTCTTTAATTATGTGGGCATCACTGCATGAAGAGATGTAGCATTGGAAAATCATACAAATGTTATCCAACCATTTAATTGTAGACTTAGGTTACCAAGCTAGGATTCAAACTTTGCTCCATAGTGATTTTGATTACAAACAAAAATATGGAGCGAATGCTTTCTAATAACATAACCTACATTTTCCAAGTCAAAAAATATAGACTCTACCATCTCCAAAAACTTCTTCTCCCTTGAGCTCTGGTGCTCCTTGCAAAGAAAAATAATCAATGTATTGCAAGCAACGCACTCTGCAATAAACCCCACATGTTTGACACAAGAGTAAATATCATAAGCTTTCTGCAATCTACACCTTTGTCCAATTATTTTCCATTTTGGAGGTCATGACAATTTCTATTGTCATAAGAATTGTGGGAGAATTCTTGAATTATGTGGGCATCACTACATGAAGAGATGTAGTGTTGGAAAATCATATGAATGTTATCCAACCATTTAATTGTATCCTTAGGTTACCAAGCTAGGATTCAAACCTTGCTCCATAGTGATTTTGATTACAAACAAAAATTTGTAGAGAATACTTTCTAATAACATAACCTACATTTTCCAAGTAAAAAAATATAGACTCTTCCATCTCCAAAAACTTATTCTCCCTTGAGCTTTGGTGCGCCTTGAAAAGAAAAATAATCAATGTATTGCAAGTAACACAATCCGCAGTAAACCCCACATGTTTGATATAAGAGTAAATATCATAAGCTTTATGCAATCTACACCTGTGTCCAATTATTTTCCATTTTGGAGGTCATGACAATTTCTATTGTCATAAGAATTGTGGGAGAATTCTTGAATTATGTGGGCATCACTGCATGAAGAGATGCAGTGTTGGAAAATCATATGAATGTTATCCATGTATTTATTGCCTATAGGAAATAATAAACCATTACATAATGCTTATAGGCTTCAATATATATATATTCTTCTAGATGTTCATGACTTTTCAATACTTTTGATCTTGGATTATAACCTGAGATCATACCTAGAATGTTGTTGTTTATAAACTGAGTATAGGTGTCCATCTTGTAACATATATGGTTTTGTGATGTTGAGTTTGACTTCATGTATGCCTTATTAAGTGTGTAGATGTCTCTTTTCCTTGCCCAGAATTGGCCTATTGCAAAAAATATCTTGGAAAACCACATAAATAGAGCCAGCTAGAAACCACAGAGCATCAAATGCATAAGTTACAAGATCGTGGTTAGAATTATTTGCAACATATTTTTCAAGGTTCTCTTTTTGTTGCATAATATCATGGCATGTATGGATTGGATTGGTAACTTGAAGAAATAAATTGCCATGTATTTTTGTTCCTTGGGGATGGTCTGTACAAAATCCTGCCACAGATTGACAACATGTCCCATGCAACAAAAAATATTATATGGAAGATTCTAGTCACTATAACTACTAAATTTGAGGAAATTTTCTAGCTCACTATAACACACTTCAAGACTTCCCCATACACAGTCCAATGTCAGCTCCAAACTCAGACCTCAATCTGCTCACAAATTTGTCATGGTCTTGCTTAAATGTCTTCTTCATGGCTGCTCCTGACCTATTGCTGCATTAGAATTTGAAAATGATTTATGATTAACGTTGATCCTTTGTGTTTTTTTATTTACGTATTGGTTTTGATGCATATCAATTAAAGACGAGATATATGAAAAGAGTGGAAAGTTAGAGTTAACATATTGGTTTTATAATTGAATGCAGAAAATTGAAGATGAGTCAACAACCAATTTCGACAATTGTTGAATACCATGCATACGATGAGAGAATAGCCGATGCAAAGAGCTTTCTTAAATATGCATGTCCATGTAATGATTGTGGTGGTGGGAAGATGAGAAAAAGACAAGTGATTTATGAACATATGCTAAAATTTGCTCATATTGGGATTATTCCTTTCCCTCAAAATTATTATCTAGATAGTTTACAATTGCATAGCATGAGAGACGTAGAGGTGCCAAAAATAAACGAAGAGGCAACAAACAAAGATGGATACTTCAGAACCTTAGATGAAGGGATTGAAGTTGATAGAATGTTGAATGAGGGCTTCAAGGATGATTGGCAGAAGTTGATGGAGGATGCTTCAAAACCTGTGTATGATACTTGCAACTTTAGTAATTTAACAACAATTCTTGTACTCCTTAACTTGCGAATAGTGCATGGTTGGACAAATGAGACTGTTGAAGATTTATTGGCATTTTTAAATGAGTTGTTACCACCTAAATCCACATTGACAACAAAGCGGAGAGAGTGTGAAACACAAATAACTAAGCTAGGATTAGGGTACGAAAACATCCACACATGTGTGAATGGTTGCGTATTATTTCGCAAAAATCTTGCAAGTGAGATGGAATGTCCTAAATATAAAGAAGGGAGGTATAAACCAGGGTTGAAATCAATTTCAGCTCCTAGAAAGGTTTTTCAAAAATTTCCACTAATCCCACGGTTGCTTTGAATGTATAGATGTCGATACATTGCTGAGATTATGCAATGGCATGCCAAAAATAAGAGCACTGATGGAAAACAACGATTTGTGCCTGATTCTAAGATGTGGATGGAATTTGACAACAGATAGTCTGATTTTTAACAAGATCCTTGTAATATGAGGCTTGGTTCAGGTCTAGATGGTGTGAACCCATTCTCAGATCAGAGTACTAAATGGTCAACTTGGCCGGTGTTTTTAATAAATTATAACTTGCCTCCATGGTTAGCAACCAAACCATTCTTCTTGATGTTGTCATTGATTATACCAGGAAAGAAAAGTGTGACTTCAGATACAATTGATGTGTATTTAGAGCCATTATTTGATGAGCTAGCAGAATTGTGGAAAGGAATTGAACCAATTCAAATTTTACAGGATGGCTATTCTATCTAATTCACTTTAAGAGCTATTTAGTGTTTACGATACATGATATTCCTGCATATGGCACATTGACTAGTCCAAATGTTCATGGATACCATGGATGTCTGGCTTGCATGTTTAAGGATTTTGTGAGACACTCAAGTAGTTTGCATAAGTGCATTTATTGTGGACATCGTGCCTACCTTAAAATGGAGCATCCATATCATCGAGAAAAGTCGCGTTTCAATGTTCAAGAAGAGAATCGTGAAGCACCATTGGCAATAACAAGTGATTACATTATTGAGAATGGAGAAAAAAGACTGTAGTTTATTATGGATGGTGGAATTTGTGGTAGTAAAAATGATCCACTTAATGATAGTTGTGTAAAAAGATTGTGCATATTCTATAAGTTGCCATACTTTAAGCATATATCCATTAGGCATACTGTTGAATTTATGCATAATGGTAAAAACACAGATTTTGATATTATAGAAACTCTTTTTGGTGCATATGATACAGTGTCATCACGCCTAGACCTTCAACAACTAAAGATTCGTCGAAATCTTTGGGTTGAAAATGTGGTGATGGAAAACATAGAAATCCTATTGCTCCTTATGTGTGGACAAAGGAACAATGTGCACAGTTCTTAAAGTTGATGTCTCAGACTCGCTTTCCTACTGGATATGTAAGTAGTAATATTAGAAGCCAAATTGACAATAATAGCTTAAGAGGCCTCAAGACCCATGACTATCATGTCATAATCGAGGATATTTTACCTATTGTGGTCATATCAAGTTTGTAAAAGGGGCCAAGATTGGCAATTATAAGGTTGGGCCTAATATTGAAGAGAATGAGTTTGCATATGCTAGATCCTCGAAACTTTTATAATTTGAGGGAAGATGTTGTTGAAGTCCTTTGCTTATTAGAACGAGAATTTCCACCAACAATTTCCACCAACAATATTCAATATTTGTATGCATTTTATTATACATATATAAAATGAACTAGAGCATTGTGGCCCAATAAGAACGAGATGGATGTATCCTATAGAACGATATATGAAGATTCTGAAATTTTTTGTTCATAATAAGGAAAAACCGGAAGGTAGCACGTGTGAGGGATATTTAATGCAAGAGGCCATAGGTTTTTACACCGAATATATGAAGGATTTTAGCAGTGTCAATCGATGTGTATGGGATGATGATGAAGATGAGAGAGTTGCAAGTGAAGTATTAGAAGGAAATGGACATCGCTTCAAGCTATCAAATGAAGAAAGAACTTCGATACATGCCTATGTTCTTCAAAACACATCCACGTTTGATAAGTGGCCCAGGTCAAAAAAATTTTACATGATAATTTATCTATTTAATTTCATCTAATAGCAAAATTATTATCATTTTTACTATCATGTTTGTTCATATTCTATGCAGAAAATACAAAGAAGAGATTCAAACAAGGAAGCATCCATCTCAAAAGCGTAGACTTTAGGAATCGAATATTGGAGGTGGTCTGAATTTTCCAAAATTTGATGATTGGATTATTGATGCAATAAATTATGCACAACAACAAGTTCAATATCTAACGATTGAGGAAATGGATCTTTCACGACCTCCACATATATATGCTTATCGTTTTAGTGGGATGTGGGCCTATGGTAGTCATTTAAGAGTGGAAGAAAAGGGCACAGGAAAGGAAAATTGTGATTGTGTTGTTAGTGCTGAATTTTATCACGACACTGAAAATAACTTCTATGTTGGATTCATCAAGAAATTATTAAATTTGATTATGGTGAAACTAGTCCTATATTATTAAATTGTAAATGGATCAAACCATCTGCAATACAACATGATGAGTATGGATTTTTACGTGCAAATACACGTCAAATCTTATCAAATACTGATGAGCCATATGTTTCCCTTCTTCAAATTAACCAAGAATTTCTAATTGTTGATATAGCAAGCCCAGGATGGTCATATGTCATTCAAATGGAGCCTTGTCCAAAAAGGAAATTTATGCAATGTGTTGATATGATGGTCGATGGGCAGTTTAATAGTTTACAAGAAACATTGGAAGAAGAAGGTGAGGATGTCCATAGAGTATTTGAAGAGGAAAATTTTCCTCCCAATGAAGAGCTTGAGATAGAGAATGTAATGCATGGTCAGGAAAATATATTGTATGAGGACGGTGAAGAAGATGAAGTAGATGCATACATGAGTGATCAGGATTGTGATCTTGATGGCAATGCAAATGATAATGATGATGATTTTTCACTGTAACTTATTGTAATAAACTTTCACTATATAAATGGATTTTATTGTTTTGGTCATTGGGATTAGGTAGCCAAAGGGCTGTACTAAAATTTGTCTGGAATTTATTCAAGTAATGATATTTGATATGCAACTTTTTGGTTTTGGTTTTTGTTCATCTCTACTTACACGATATACGTGGGTTATTATTTCCATGTTCTACTTCTTTTCAGTACTGTGATTCCAATGGGCTCTAGTTAGTGTTTGCTATTGTCATGAGCATTTGAATTTAGATATTTTATAGTCGTTGTTTGCACATGCACTAATGGTTTTACTAAACTTTGTATGGAATTTATCCCTAACGATATTTGATATGCAACCTTTTCATTTTTGTTTCTATTAATCTCTACATACACGATATACGTGGGTTATTATTGTCATGTTCTACTTCTTTTCAGTACTGTGATTCCAATTGGCTCCACTTAGTGTTTGCTGATGTCATGAGCATTTGAATTTAGATATTTTATAGTCGTCGTTTACACATGTGCTAATGGTTTTACTAAACTTTGTATCGAATTTATCCTTAATGATATTTGATATGCAACATTTTCATTTTTGTTTTTGTTCATCTCTACATACACGATATATGTGGTTTATTATTGTCATGTTCTATGTCTTTTTAGTACTATGATTCCAATGGGCTCCAGTTAGTGTTTGTTGTTGTCATGAGCATTTGAATTTAGATATTTTATAGTCGTTGTTTGCACATGCACTAATGATTTTTTAAGAGAAATTTTGGACATATATGCTATGAATAATAAGGGGTTGAAACGTAAAAGTGACCCCAACAAAGATGAAAATGTGACAGAATACGATCGTGCTCGCAAATACCACATCACAAGAAAAGAAGAGTATTTGTCATCCCTTGGTTTTGGAAATAAGTAAGTAGTTACTCCTCGTACCTTTTCACTTCTATGCATGTTTGATGAAAGTTTTATATAATCTATTTCATGATGTATGCCATATATGATTTTGATTCTAATTGGTAATTCTTTTGCCTTATAGGGGAATGTTGGATTCTACAAAAAATTATCATCAGAAACAAAATGCAAGCAAAGAAAAATCACTACCAGCTCGTAGAACCCAACGCCTTGGTAGATCAATACACGAAGATGAAGTTAATGATACTAATGATGAACTTCCTCATATATCAGATGATAATGCCCAAGATTTGTATGAAAAAATGGCATCTTCTAACAATCAGGTTGCGAGATCTTTATTTAAAATTAATGCAAATATTTGAAGGCTCATTTGAGGGGATTGGTGACCTAGCAAGTGCCACACCTATTGAGGAGATCCCTGATCTAGCTAGTGATAGAATTGTTGAAGAGATTGGTGAGCTACCTACTGCCACAGCTGTTGTCTCCAATTATGAGGAACTAATTAAGCCTTCTTCCTTAAAAAAAACACCAATTACATCTCCTCAAAGGAACATGCTAGGAAATGAAACTGCTATATCCACAAATATGAGTGGTTTTTCAACACCCAAAACTAGTTCTAAAGATCCATCACCTTTCATCAGAAGACGCAGAATTATTCAAGGCTTGTATAGGAGCAGACAAAGGGAAGCAAAAGAAATAAAATCAGAAAGGAAGAAGGCTTACGTGGTCGAGGTAATAGATGGCGAGCCTACTAGACCAAATGCTTCAAGGTGGTCCACAAAGTTGGGCACGAGAATAAGGTCTTATTTGGATGTTACCAAATCCACCTTTACAGATCAATATCTAAGAAATGTTGAGCTAGTGATTCAACAAATGGAAAATGTTTTTGAGATGGTTGGTGGTAGGATTTCTATTAAATCTTACAAGTGTAGAATGAGAGTTTTGATGAATAATTTTAGGCATAAATGCAGGAAATTAATCTTGGATGGAAAATATAGGGAGAGCAGCTTGACTCCCAATGAGTGGGAAGATTTGAAGGAAAGTATGTGTGCTAAAGACTATTTGGAAAAGAGTGCAAGAGGGAAGAAAGGAAGAAATCTTGTGAAGGATCGATATTTTTTAGGTCGAGGAGGGTTGAGATCCAAACAACACATATGTGTAAGTATATGGTGTTTTTGATGAATAGTGTACATTGTGTTATGCCTTTTTTATTTGTCTATATTACCATGCATTTTATGTTGACACTGATTTGTAGGTTGAAGAAACTAATAAAGAACCCAATTTGAGTGAAATGACTCAATATATGGCACACTTAGAAAATTCTAAAAAAGAGAGGTCCTTGCCATCTGTTGAAGTTGAGAGAAGCCAAACAAGAGGCCCATCTACTGTTAAAAACATTAGTGAGGATTATAACATTGCAATGAATTGCTGTATAATTGGGTTGTCAGAGAAGATGTCGACCATAGCCTCCTCCATTGAACCTCTTGTTGTTGCATTCAAATTAAATAAGGGAAGGACTATTTATTCAAATGAGGTAAGCAAATTATCATTCTCTTCCAACCATTTATTCACTTGATATTTTAATCTATGGATGTTATTTATCCATTTCACTTCACTCATGAAGCCTCTCTTTTTTTAATGTAAATGTCTGTCAATCATAGGAAAAACCCGTAATTCTGGCTGGTGCAACAATATTGAAAGACCCAAAAGATGGCCATGAACATGCAAAGGTATGTACTAAATCAATTGGCATACTAGAAGGCATGAAGCCTTATATCTTAGAATATGGTTTAATTGGTATATTGTTTTGTATTTTACAATGCTCAATAATTCTAGGGGGGCATGAAGTACTCCAAGAAGGTGAAATTGTTAAAATATTGGATCCATATGACGCTGCTATTGTTGAGATTGGACGAATTCATTCACTTTCTGTCATCCATGGAGTGGCACTTGGTCTTGAAGATGAAAATGTCAATGTCATCAATGTCACAAGTAACATCCCATTTATGTATGAAGATAAAATAGATGGATGTCTCTGTTTGAAGGATAAGGAAAGGAGTTTCATTCGGTGGCCAAAGAAGTATTTGGAAAAGTCATCAAACTAGATGTTTTTTTATGTTATTGTCCCAAATATTGATGTTCTTGAAGTTCATGTTGTTGAGAGTATTGACTAGTAATGGCCTCTTTATGTAGTAGTACCCCTTGTCTAGGAAATATAATTCTATTGGTTTTCTTATACAAAGGTGTTGAACGCTATTGGGTAACTCCATATCTCATCCTTATTTTATATGCTGGTTTGAAAGTGATTAATTTATTGGTATTATCTAATATATATGTTGTATTGTAGTCACTAGAAGTGTTTCATAGTTTCTTCACTTATGTTTTGCGGAGTGTTATACATAGCATAGATATTTTTTAAAACTAAAATTCTTACCCCTTGTCTAGGAAGTATAATTCTTTTGGTTTTCTTATACAAGGGTGTTGAACGTTGTTGGGTAACTCCATATCTCATCCTTATTTTATATGCTGGTTTGAAAGTGATTACTTTATTAGTATTATCTTATAGATATGTTGTATTGTAGTCACTAGAAGTGTTACATAGTTGCTTCACTTCTGTTTTGCGAAGTGTTATACATAGCATAGATATTTTTTTAAACTAAAATTCTTATCCCTTATCTAGGAAGTATAATTCTATTGGTTTTCTTATACAAGGGTGTTGAACGTTGTTGGGTAACTCCATATCTCATCCTTATTTTATATGCTTGTTTGAAAGTCATTACTTTATTGGTATAATCTAATAGATATGTTGTATTGCAGTCATTAAAAGTGTTTCATAGTTGCTTCACTTCTATTTTGTGGAGTGTTATACATAGCATAGATAATTTTTAAAACTAAAATTCTTACCCCTTGTCCAGGAAATAAAATTCTATTGGTTTTATACAAGGGTGTTGAACGTTGTTGGGTAACTCCATATCTCATCCTTATTTTATATGTTGGTTTGAAAGTGATTACGTTATTGGTATTATCTGATAGATATGTTGTATTAAAGTCACTAGAAGTGTTTTATAGTTGCTTCACTTCTATTTTGTGGAGTGTTATACATAGCATAGATATTTTTAAAACTAAAATTCTTACCGAAGTGTTGAATCAACGTGTATGTGATAACAATTTCTTTTTCCTTTTGTACATTATAATTATATTGCATGTACTATTGTTATTGATTGTCCTTGGATGCTTCAATTTTAACACAAGGACAAGTTTGGGAGTGTTAAGTTGAAAGAAATGAAAATTATGTTATATATGTTACCACGTTGTTTCCTCCTTTACGTATGCTAGTTTAACTTGTTCATTAATTTATTACTACTATTGTTATTGATTTTCCTTGGATGCTTCAACTTTAACATAGGGACCTTTGGGAGTGTTAAGTTGAAAGAAATGAAAATTATGTTTTTACTTTATCTTGCATTGTCACAGCTGTACTATTTGTGTTTCTGGTATTTTTTTAGAAATTTATGCATTGAAGTACCTATGTGTTTCTGGTATTACTACTGTTGTTATTTACTATCCTTGGATGCTTCAACATTATAACAGGGACATTTGGGAGTGTTAAGTTGAAAGAAATGAAAATTATATTATATATGTTACCACGTTCTTTTCTCCTTTACGTATGCTAGTTTAACTTGTTCGTTAATTTATTACTATTGTTGTTATTGATTGTCCTTGGATGCTTCAACTTTAACACATGGACCTTTGGGAGTGTTAAGTTGAAAGAAATGAAAATTATGTTATATATGTTACCACGTTGTTTCCCCACCTTGATTGTACACATTGGTCTTGTGGGTATTTTCTTATGGGTCTTCTGGGTGGGTCTTCTGGGTCTTGTCTATCAAACATGATTTCTTATCCCTTTACTTTAGGCTTGTCTACAGGGAGCACAATATGAGTGCAGACCACTTATCCAAGGAAGCACTTAATATGAAGGATGGTCTTCTCTCCTTCTCATAACTCTGGGAAGGAGAAATTATTGAGGTAGGCTTGATACAGCTCTTTTAAGAGTTTTTTTTCAGTATTTGTGGCATACTCATGTTTTTCCCTTTTCAAGTATGGGACTCTTTATCTTGTCCTCTTGTATTAGATGGGGATATATTCTTGTTTTGATTCCCATGGGGTGTGTTTGTTCCACCCAAGAGGCTTCTTGGATTAGTTGTTTGGGCTCATTTTGTTCTCCCTATGGTAATGCTTTTTCTGTCTTTCTTTGATATTTTGATTTTTGTGGGTGGAGAGCTGTTGGGTCGAGAGTTGGGTTGACAACTGCTGCAAATGATTTTTTTTTTGTTTTTATATATTTTTTGAGGTTGACAGTATTGATCCGTGACCTTGTGGTCTGTATTTGTCTCACTCAGCCCTAAATGGGTCAGAGCATCAACTAGATGGATATTTAGTTTTGACATTGAGGAATCATGCACATTGTTTCCCATATTTCCCATAAGGTGTTCACTTAATTTTTCATGAGGTTTTATGGGTTGGTTTCTGAGTTTTCAAGCAAGTCTAAAGTATGATGTTGTATTTTTCTTAGTTGTAAAATGAATTCTGGGAAATCCATGCCACCTGTGGATAATCAAAGGAAATGAACAACCCCTGTACCTCATATCTGTGCAGTTTTGGGCCCTATAACAGCAAGTTAAAACAATAATTAAGCCAATATGGGTATTGTTTTGAACAGTATTGGGTGTGTTTCACCTTCTAGAAGCCTCAGCATTCAATTTGGGCCGTTTTTGTGGATGTGAGGCAGTTATTGGCACAAGTTAGGACTATCCATGATGTCCTCCTAGAGCAGACAATGATAATATCTGAGGTATGGAAAAGTTAAGAAAATAAATCCTGGTTGTGCTGAGTGGAGCTTGTACCTCAAGCCCCAAGCCATGAGGCAATAAGTGTAGCTATTAAAAATTTAGTCCAGTTAGGTGCAGTGGTTTGTGGCCAAAAAGGCCTAAAAAAATTAACTAAATTTGGTTTGAATCTTGTCAAGCTGGGTGTAGAACCTCGATTAGGGATTTTGAATTTTGTGGGTGGAGAGCTGTTGGGTCGACAGCTGCTGCAAATGAAAATATATATTTTTTTGTTTTTTATATATGTTTTGAGGGTGAACTTATTGATCCATGACCTTGTGGTCTATATTTGTCTCACTCTGCCCTACAACTACCTATCTATCTCTCTCTCAGGTATGTCCATTGTTTTGTTAGTGACTTGTCTCCTAAGAGACAAAGTGTGATCGCAATATATATCTGAGTATAGAAATTAAGGAAGGTCTAAACCACACTATTTTATTCTATTTCTCCATTTATAATTTTTTTGCATGTGCTTGACTAATTATGTTCATACATATCCTAGGTAACTGTAATTGATGGATGTGCATAGCGCTAATATGTAGTAATATTGGCTTGGTAATTTTGGTTGATTGATTCCTTTGTCAGACCAATTTAACTATTAAGCAAGCATTTAGTCTAACATAATACTTCCATGAGGGATACACGTTATATTGTAATTTTCTAATGAATAGTGAGTCTTTTGTCTTCGGAAAGAGGGTGATGGAAATCAAACAAAGCATCAGTGGAGAGTTTAAAGAAACAATTGTTGCTGACGACACATCACATGACTAGGTGCTCTTCTCAAAAAGCAGCAAGTGCCGTTATTTGTTACCCAAGAGACCCAGTGAATGGGAGTTTACCCATATGCAGTATATTTCATACTTTTTAGTTGTGATTCTCCTTTGCAAAAGCCTAGAATTGCAAAAGTCTTGAGACTTGTGTTACAAGATAAATAAGTTGAAAATGTCATTTTCCTTGTTAATGGGGGGTGTTAGAACTTAGAATATAATACAAAAATGTAAGTGTAATATTCTCATTGTATTAGTGACAAGTGACAAATGAAATATTATAATGTTGAGTTTAGGAGTTGGATGGTTGAACCACCTTAACCAACTTAGGGTTCCATATAATTTGATAGGACTTAATCAATTTGAGAGTGGTATATGCAATTGTGGGTATCCTTCCTTGATCTCACAGATGTACTTGTTTTAGAATCGTTAATTTAGGTGACATATTTTAATCCCTAGAAATATGTAGCATCGCCCCCTTGCTTGCACCCATATGAAATCCTAAAAAAGATCAATATTTATGGTCATTTGTTGGAAATTTATAAAATTGTCTTCTCTTATTTGATCTGATCTAGTATATGTCCTTGTGGTATCATAGAGGATATGGCTTTCCCCTATTCTAGGACTAGTAAAGTAAATTGGTAGGAGGTTAGATATTTTTCACATATTCTAGGAAAATGTTGCAACTGTTTCTAGAATGGGGGAACAAGTGTCCATTTCAATACACCAAGGTCCAATTCATTGTTTCAAGCTTGTTGGCAGCTACAATTGAAACGTTCAAACTTTACAGTTCACAGTTCAGCCACCTCTTTGCAAAGGGAAATCAGACCAATTCCAAGCAAGTAGAGTGAAGGTCAATTCCATCCAAATTTGGTGAAGGTGGTTATTTGAAGGTCGATTCTAATTCCAAGCAACTACACATACCAAGTGAAGGCAGCGACAACAGTCTGAGTGAGAGAGGAAACAAATTCCAAGCAAATAGGACAATGGCAACTACAAAAATGCCATTGTAAATTACTCAAAAGTGTAACATCACCTGCAAAAAGTAGGACTGACAAGCATAGTTGTATATTAGAATAATCAAAAGACCTCCTATCATATATGAGGAACAATCCATCTTTGTGGACTCGGGTGCTGAATAATTCAGATTATAGTGACCAGGGCTTGTCATTGTCTAGGAATTTAGTTGTTTCAGAAGTCTCCTATGAGAAATTTGTACAATTACACAGAAGCAATCTTAAACCTGTTGTGCTTCTCCAAGTTAATTGGACTTGTCTTCAGCGAGATTTTGCACTAAAATTGCATTGTTTCCTAGTCCATGTTAGTTATTTGATTCTTACTTAAGACAACCAACTCTTAACTTAAACTTTAAATCCAACCTTCAGAGTATGAAATCTCAAGTTTATCTATTTGGTGACCTTCTTTACAACAAGAGTAGAGAAGCAAGAATCTGGGGATGGTACAAGTGCAGCATACTTAACACAGTTTAAGCATGTACTTTTTCCCATTATTGATAGCAACCCATACCTTGCAGACGGTACAAGACAAGTTGTCAATTTTTGTTTTCATCACATAATTTTTATAACTTCAAAAATTATGTGATGAAAACAAAAGTTTGGAAATATCCAAGGGATGCATGGGCCTTTTCAGAAAAAAAAAAAAAAAAAAAAAAAAAAAAAAAAAAAATGGCAGTTAAAATTTGAGAACTATATGTAAGTTTTTTAGGGTGAGAATCTTTAGGTATTGAAATATTGAACTTGATAATGGCTCGATGGTGGCAGTTGTCCTTTCTGGAACTAGCCATTCTAGCATTAAGACAATAGAAAATTTTGATACAAGGAAAATGAAACCAGACATAAAACTTTCTGCAGTCTCCTATATAGGAGAAAAGATAATTGATGTGGCCCCATTAAGGGTATGTTGAAGTAACTGGCCTTGATTCCTTTGTCAGACCAATTTAACTCTTAATCAAGCATTCAGTCTAACAGAATACTTCCATGAGGGATGCACATTATATTGTAATTGTCTAATGAATAATGAGTCTTCTGTCATCGACAACAGGGTGATGGCAATCAAACAAAGCATCAATGGAGAGTTTAAAGAAACAGTTGGTTCTGACGACACATCACATGACTAGGTGGTCTTCTGGAAAATCATCAAGCAGTGTGATTTGTTACCCAAGAGAGCCAGTGGATGGGAGTTTACCCATATGCAGTATATTTCGTACTTTTTAGTTGTGATTCTCCTTTGCAAAATCCTAGAATTGTAAAAGTCTTGAGACTTGTGTTACAAGATAAATAAGTTGAAAATGCCATTTTCTTGTTAATGGGGGGTGTTAGAACTTAGAATATAATACAAAAATGTAAGTGTAATATTCTCATTGTATTAGCAATAAGTGACAAATGAAATATTATAATGTTGAGTTTAGGAGTTGGATGGTTGAACCACCTTAACCAACTTAGGGTTCCACATAATGTGATAGGACTTAATTAATTTGAGATTGGTATATGTAATTATACTAGGTATCCTTCCTTGATCTCACAGATGTACTTGTTGTAGAATCATTAATATAGGTGACATATTTTAATCCCTAGAAATATGTAGCATCACCCCCTTGCCTACACCCATATGAAATCCTAAAAAATATCAATATTTATGGTCATTTGTTGGAAATTTATAAAATTCTCTTATCTTATTTGATTTGATCTAGTATATGTCCTTGTGGTATCATAGATGATATGGCTTTACCCTATTCTAGGACTAGTAAAGTAAATTGGTAGGAGGTTAGATATTTTGCAAAGATTCTAGGAAAATGTCGCACTGGTTTCCGGAATGGGGCCACAAGTGTCCATTTAAATACACCAAGGTCCAATTCATTGTTTCAAGTTTGTTGGAAGCTACAATTGAAACGTTCAAACTTTACAGTTCATAGTTTAGCCACCTCTTTGCAAAGGGAAATCAGACCAATTCCAACCAAGTAGAGTGAAGGTCAATTCCATCCAAATTTGGAGAAGGTGGTTATTTGAAGCAACTACACATGGCAAGTGAAGGAAGCTACAGCATTCTGAGTGAGAGAGTAAGCAGATTCCAAGAAAATAGGACAGCGGAAACTACAAAAATGCCATTGCAAATGACTCAAAAGTGTAACATCACCTACAAAAAGTAGGACTGACAAGCATAGTTGTATATTAGAATAATCAAAATACCTCCTGTCATATATGAGGAACAAGCCATCTCTGTGGACTCTGGTGCTGAATAATTTAGATTATAGTGACCGGGGCTTGTCATTGTCTAGGCATTTAGTTGTTTTGGAAGTCTCTTGTGAAAAATTTGTACAATTACACAGAAGCAATCTTAAACCTGTTGTGCTTATCCAAATTAATTGGACCTGTCTTCAGAAAGATTATGCACTAACATTGCATTGTTTCCTAGTCCATGCTAGTTATTTGATTCTTACTTAAGACAACCAACTCTTAACTTAAACTTTAAATCCAACCTTCAGAGTATGAAATCTCAAGTTTCTCTATTTGTTGACCTTGTTTATAGCAAGAGCAGAGGTGCAAGAATCCAGGGATGGTACAAATGTAGCATACTTAACACAATTTAAGCATGTACTTATTCCCATTACTAATAGGAACCCATGCCTTACAGACGGTACAAGATAGGTTGTCAACTTTTCAATATTTTAAGAGACCATGTTAGGATCTATGTATTGTTGTTTTTTAGCTAGTTGTTATTGAAGGTGTGTTCTATACTTTGACTGATTACAATTGAGGACATAAAGAAAAAGGGAAAATATAATTTTTGAAAGGGAACTAAATCCAAAAATAAATCCAGAAATAATGAACCACTCAAATTCTCTTCCAAAAAAGAGTAAACAAATCTCTTTCAAGAGCAAGAGCTTAAACGATGTAGGTCAATCGTCTCTAGAAAAGGTTCAAGCAGGCACAAGCATATTACACCAAGCAATGAAGGGGAACGATGTTGGAGCGGGAATACACAAGTCCAAACAGTAAGAAAAATGGAATCCAAAACCAATACTTCTACTAAAGGTATGTCTCTGTAAATCATTTCTTTTGATTTGGTTTTCACTTAATGATTCTTCAATATGTTCATTTCTATTTGTCTATAATATGTTGCACTTGTTATATTTTCTTTCAACTTTTGTTCTTTTGTTATATGGAATACAACCATGCCAGGGTCAGATCGAAAAAAATAAAGAGCAGCTTCAACTTCCAGGATCCTCTCATTCTGAACCTGCCCTTGATATCAAACAACCTGAGAAAATTCAAGATGTAAAATCTCTGAATCCAATTATGATTTCCGGTAGCAGTAAGAAAGATCAAGTAATGACCTGACCGTCAAATTCTGCGGGCTCAATGAACCACTCAAATTCTCTTCCAAAAAAGAGTAAAAAAAGCTTTGTCAAGAGAAAGAGCTTAAATGATGTAGGTCAACAGTCTCTATAGAAGGTTCAAGCAGGCACAAGCATATTACACCAAGCAATGAAGGGGAATGATGTTGTAGCGGGAATACACAAGTCCAAATAGCAAGAAAAATGGAAGCCAAAACCAAATACTTCTGACAAAGGTATGTCTCTGCAAATCCTTTCTTTTGATTTCATTTTCACTTAGTGATTCTTTTTATGTGCTTTGCTATTTGTCTATAATATGTTGCACTTGTTATATTTTCATTCAAATATAACAAGTGCAACATATTATATGGAATATAATATGCTTCACTTGTTATATTTTCATTCAACTTTTGCTCTTTTGTTATATGGAATACAACCAGGCCAGGGTAAGATGGAAGCAAATAAATAGTAGCTTCAACTTCTAGAAGTTCCTCATTCTGAACCTGCCCTTGATATCAAACAACCTGAGCCAATTCAAGATGTAAAAGCTCTGAAGCCAATTATGATTTCCAGTAACGGTAAGAAAGATCAAGTAATGACCCGACTGTCAAATTCTGCGGGCTTAATGAACCACTTAAATTCTCTTCCAAAAAAGAGTAAACAGAGCTCTGTTAAGAGCAAGAGCTTAAATGATGTAGGTCAACAGTCTCTAGAAAAGGTTCAAGCAGGCACAAGCATATTACACCAAGCAATGAAGGGGAATGATGTTGTAGCGGGAATACACAAGTCCAAATAACAAGAAAAATGGAAGCCAAAACCAAATACTTCTGATAAAGGTATGTCTCTGGAAATCCATTCTTTTGATTTGGTTTTTACTTAGTGATTCTTTTTATGTGCTTTTCTATTTGTCTATAATATGCTTCACTTGTTATAGTTTGATTCAAATATAACAAGTGCAACATATTATATGGAATATAATATGTTGCACTTGTTATATTTTCATTCAACTTTTGTTCTTTTGTTATATGGAATACAACCAGGCTAGTGTCAGATGGAAGCAAATAAAGAGCAGCTTCAACTTCTAGGAGCTCCTCATTCTGAACTTGCCCTTGATATCAAACAACCTGATCCAATTCAAGATGTAAAATCTCTGAAGCCAATAATGATTTCCAGTAATGGTAAGAAATATCAAGTAATGACGCGGCCATCAAATTCTGCGAGCTCAATGAACCACTCAAATTCTCTTCCAAAAAGAGTAAACAGAACTCTGTCAAGAGAAAGAGCTTAAATGATGTAGGTCAACAGTCTCTAGAAAAGGTTCAAGCAGGCATAAGCATATTACACCAAGCAATGAAGGGGAATGATCTTGTAGCGGGAATACACAAGTCCAAACAGCAAGAAAAATGGAAGCCAAAACCAAATACTTCTGATAAAGGTATGTCTCTGCAAATCCTTTCTTTTGATTTGGTTTTCACTTAGTGATTCTTTTTATGTGCTTTGCTATTTGTTTATAATATGTTGCACTTGTTATATTTTCATTCAAATATAACAAGTGCAACATATTATATGGAATATAATATGTTTCACTTGTTATATTTTCATTCAACTTTTGTTCTTTTGTTATATGGAATACAACCAGGCCAGGGTCAGATGGAAGCAAATAAAGAGTAGCTTCAACTTCCAGGAGCTCCTCATTCTGAACCTGCCCTTGATATCAAACAACTTGATCCAATTCAAGATATAAAATCTCTAAAGCTAATTATGATTTCCAGTAATGGTAAGAAAGATCAAGTAATGACTCGGTCGTCAAATTCTGCGGGCTCAATGAACCACTCAAATTCTCTTCCAAAAAAGAGTAAACAAAGCTCTGTCAAGAGCAAGAGCTTAAATGATGTAGGTCAACATTCTCTAGAAAAGGTTCAAGCAAGCACAGGCATATTACACCAAGAAATGAAGGGGAATGATGTTGTAGCAGGAATACACAAGTCCAAACAGCAAGAAAAATAGAAGCCAAAACCGAATACTTCAGATAAAGGTATGTCTATGCAAATCCTTTCTTTTGATTTGGTTTTCACTTAGTGATTCTTTTTATCTGTTTTTCTATTTTTCTATAATATGTTGCACTTCTTATATTTTCATTCAAATTTTTGTTCTTTTGTGTGTCCTGCATTTCCATCAAGAGCATAAATCATTGTGCTTAATCCTTAAAAGAAAATTCACAATGATGTCTTCCTCCTATGTGTTAGAGGGTGATGCAGTGCAAGTAAAGTGAAATAATGAAAGTGAGCCAGAGGTACATAAGCCTCTTAATAAGGTCAAGGCCAGAGTAGTAGTTGATGGCTCTAATGGTGAATTGTCAACAGTTCCCAGAGAATCAAGAAAATGTGATCATGTGCATGGACCACCGATGTGTGGTGTGAGACCTATTGCATTTAATGGAGTTACAGGAAGGGATCCTGATGGAGTAGATGTTGCAAGTCCTATTAGAAGAGACCATGGGAAATATACAGGAAGTTCTGTACTGAAAGAGGCCAAGGATCTAAAACACTCTATAGACAGATTGAAGGTCTGCTTGACATTAATTATCCTTATTGCTCCATCTATACATAGCCTAAAATTATTCTCGTGATTTGATGCAATCCAATGTTTAAGATGATGACTACCTTAGAACTCTAACATAGTTGCAATAGATATTGCAGACTATGGGAGGTAGTGACCTTGAAATCACTGGTCGTTACTTCAAGCGGCTTTAAAATTTCTTCATGATGCTTCATTATTGGAGCCTTGCAATTCTGACAATGCAAATCATGGAGAAACAACTCAGGCTATGAAGGTGTATACAAATGCTTCCAAGCTCTGTGAGCAAGTCTCCTAAGCTATTAGAGTTTGAGTTGAAAGTTTTATCCATTTTTTTCATTAGTCAATTTAGATGT
Organism: Pseudotsuga menziesii; assembly: GCA_001517045.1. Taxonomy (NCBI): domain Eukaryota; kingdom Viridiplantae; phylum Streptophyta; class Pinopsida; order Pinales; family Pinaceae; genus Pseudotsuga; species Pseudotsuga menziesii. The sequence goes on along the minus strand of LPNX011054951.1, from coordinate 83,870 downwards.
GAGCGCACTGTATTAGCTTTACTTTTGGAAATTTCTCAGGAAATTTTGAAATATAGTCATGGTGATTCAAATATTGATAAGTTAGCTTCTCTATTACCTTTACAGGTTTTGTACCTTAACATATGAGAGAAACAAAGAAATGGCAGTTGCTGCCCTGGCATATAAATGCATTAGGGTAGCGCACATGAGAATTGTGTTGTCTAAAACTTCATGTTTAGACATCAACGTTTGATTTTGAGAGAAGAAGAAACAGGCCTGAGAGATATGATAGAAATGTTGTTCAAAATACTTTGAAGGCCATCAAGAATATTGAGGAAGTTTGTGTTAGCAGGGAGGCTAAATTATGGGAGAACAGGTTTGTCTCATTCTCTTCAACTTTCCTTGTAAAAGAGTCAAGGGATAATAACTGAAAATTAACTAATTGGTTATCTTCTAATTGTTGTTTCTTATAGCACCTGTGTGTCTAAATACAGTAGAACCACCATACAACGTTTGTCTGTTCTCAAATCTTACCTTTGTCATGGTGATTTTTTTCTTGTCTTTATTACTTTTCCTGTGGTGCACTTCTGGAGTGCCCGTGGTTCTGATAATTATTTGTATCAGTCTAGTTGTGGCTATATATAAGGCAGGTTGGCCAGAGATAAACTAACAAACATGATTGAATGTTTCACACTGATTTTTCATATAAAATGTGTCAACTATAATGTTAGGTATGCTTTTATTATTTCATTCAACTCTTTTTGAAATATATGTTGAATTTATTTTGCTTGCTTATTTTGGTAGCCTTCAGACTTCTATAAAAATATGTTTCATTTTCTAGAATTGGCTGATATGGTAGCTTATGCTTTGCAACACTCAGTCTGAAATCTTTTGCTTTCATGTATTTTTATATTGTCAGTGATATATTGTTTTATGAATGGCAAGGTTTGCTTACCTTATTTGACTTTTACTTTGCTTAATTTCATATAATGATATTTTTCTCATATATTCAGGCACGCCAAGAGATATTTCGTAAATTGGTTGACTTAATTGGTATCACATCCATCACAAAGGTATTCCGTTCTCTATAGTAACATGAATGGATATTCTAGATAGGGAAAATTGTACATAGCTCTCAGGAATTAGTTTATCATAAATACTAGTTACTAGTAAGTTGTAATAGTAATAATTATGTAGTTTGTATATTGCTATCAATCATAAATTTGTTTGAATATCATCATTGTCAAGCAATAACAACTTCTTAAAGGGTGCTAGCTCAATGGTAGAGCGCCTGCCTAATTATAGGCAGGAGGTTGGTTGTTCGATTCCTCCGTGCCCTATCATAAATTTGTGACTACAAAAATGACTAAATTCGCATATATACAACTATTAGTAGCTAATTTCTTGTATCTTAGTCATATTTAGATTAGTCATTAATATGTTACCATCTAGTATTTTATTTAGTCATATATTTGGTCATTAATTGTTGCAATCAGTGACTAAATCAATGACTAAATCCGTGACAAAACCAATGACTAAATCATTGACTATCAATGACTAAATCAATGACTAAATCATTGACTATTAATGACTAAATCATTGACTATCAATGACTAATAAGTCAAGCTATTAATGACTAAGTGAAATACGACTAGCTATAAGATAGTGGAAATTATCTACTATTAGTTGTCGACTAAAAAATAGTCGTTTATAGCCTGAATTTAGTCATTTGTTTAGTCATTAATTTCTCATTTTGTACTAGTGTATTTCCCACTATCTAGACAAATCCTTGAAATAAAAATGAATAAGGAAAATGACCATTTATGAAAACTATGGTCCTACAATTTAAAACCGCCATTCAATACAAATTGTGTAATTTGAGATTTTTTTAAAGCACTTTTGCAAATCAGCCAATTTCCAAACAGCAACCTAGAGTTGTGGAAGCAGTGAACTCAACTATAGGACTTCCAAATTAGCTTACGATACGCCTGTGTTAACCTTTGGGATTATCTTTGCAGTTGAATAACTAATCTGATGTTCATATCCTTCAGCATGGAATCAAAGACTGACAAGCCTCTTGAACATCCATTTCTCCACAGAGATCAACCACCTAGGCTTCAGGACATTCAAGTTGGCTACCAATATAGTTGGATTTAAATGTGTTTATTATCAACATTTTCAAATAGTTATGCAGCAATTTTTTAGGAGAAAACAACGATCTTCAATACTAATGTCAATATTAAATAAGTGACCAAGTTAGTAATAATGTCAATAAAAAAAATTAGTGTTACGAGCAGCTAGGCGGTCAAACCACCATTACCATATCCAGATATTAAAAATTATATAATGAAAAATGGTGTAGGTAAGACTGATAGGTGTAATGGGTACATTGATATGATCCCAGTAATGACAATACAAAATATACCCACATACAAGTAAACACAAGAGGCAAGTATGCAAAGCCAAGAAGAGAATTGTCAAAACAATACACATTTTATACACACACATACATATATATACATAACCATAGGAGAGTGCTCATCTTTGACCAAGACTCCAGAAAAATCCAATACAGTAGATGAGGTATCATTTTGGGCCTATTATCACACAAACTACAACCCTTTAGTGCAAAGGCACAAGGTTCTAAGCTGAAGTGTAACTCGGAAGAGTTGCCACTGTCACCTAAGCAACTACTTCCCTCACTTTAGGTTGGATAATCGAACACATGAGGCACTTCCCTGAGAGCAACTATGTTTTAAAGATAGATGAAATTTCAGAATGACTTAGGTTGCTAGATCAAATATGAGTAAATTCTTGCAGTAAACTGAGTTAATATTAAATGTTGAAGTTCAGATTTGTTTTTGATGATCTTTAGTAATGCAGATTCCAGAATAAGGGGTTGAATATAGATTAATGTTTATGAAATGCCCTCAAATTCCAGATCCAACTTAATAAATGAAATTATGTTATAAATTTGCAAATAATATCATTTTTTCCTACCAGTGATTAAGGTTTGTAACAAAAAAGAATATTAACCTTTAAATAGATGTGAGATGAGGTACACATTGTTACCACCTAAGTTGTACTTAGTGGTTTTTATCAAGTGATCCTGGTGAACCAAACAAAGATGATTTGTTCGGACTTCAAAAGACCTTCAGAAGTGCATCTAGAAGGTTCTTGTTGTACTATATCACATGTTCATACCCCATGGGGGAGTTGTAATAAGACGTTCTATCATGATAGTGTCTATAAAAGACTCGGTCTCTTAGACTTTATTTGTCAATCTGATCAGCCCAGGGTGTTTTTTCCCTTTGTTATTATTGGTTGTTGAAAAAATGATTGATAATTTTTGAGTTTTTCACTCAATACCTCCAAAGTTGGGGTGGTCGGGTTGGCATTTAGGCCTATTGAGGTTATTCGAGTCTATGTTTCAATGTATAAACATGCTAGGCATCATGGTCAAGTCATATGAACATGTCTAAGTCCCCCTAAGTATTTAATTTTTGTAATTTTTTAAGTTTTTTAAATTTTAATTTTTCCACAAAACTTAGGCTATTTTTTAATAGTCTAATTGGAAAAAATGGATTTGTAATAAAATTGGGCTCGAAAATCAGTTTCAGTCATGGCGGTGCTCATTTTCAAGATTAGAGAACCATGTAAACCCATAGACCCACTTTTTCTAAGTTTTGAGTGATTTTCCCATCACTCAGGTCAAAAATACCTAAAAATCAAATATTGATTATTTAATTGATGAATTAATTAAATAATGGAGAAAACCCCAAATCCTAAATCATTGGGATTTGCTTCGATTTGACTAAAATCAGTCTCATGGGCTTGGGATTGATTGGATCTGACAATTCCTTGACTGAAGGAGGTGATCTAGGCTGATCTAGGAGTGCATTATTGCATGCAATCTTGGAAATTGTGCCATCCCTCTCTCCTCCACACGTGTGGGCCTCTCTGGTTGAGTTTTGGTGGATGCTTTAATCAGCAGTTTAAGGTGTCAGATATATCAACTCTCCAATTGATTTTTGCACTTAGTGAGACTCATATCATGCTCAGTTAGACACATATTAGGCTCAGATTCACTCCACATGCAGCTCCACTCTCTCTCTCCTTGGGAATTGCACCCCCCCTGGGTTAGATTTCCTATTTTTGCTATAAATAAAGCAGCCATTTCCTCTTCCAAGCTAGTTAGAACTATGATTGAGGTGTTGTTGCTATTGTACTATTGTTATTGTTTACTATTCTGGAATAAAGAAGCTTTGGAGGCAAGATCTATGGTGTAATGCTCTTCATGTGTGGATGGTGATTGTCAAATGCTTATGAGGTATAATCTGTGTTATTTATTTTTTCTTTTGCTGGTTAAATGTTGGCCTTGAAGGAGAGAGCTCCCTCCTATTAGGGTAAGAGTTTATTCTAGTTTGATTTATGCTCTTACTGTTTGCTTGTTTCATATCTATTGGAGTTGCATGTATTTTAATTTTAATTGCATGCTTTCCAATTATGTTTTCCAGCAGCACCTATGTTTTAACCATTTGTTTGTGCAAGGATTTATAAGCTGTAGGTGATCTCACTTGTATAAGGGGTTGAGCTGGTTTGCATATTCCTCATCTTCAAGATCTTCTGGAGGACATAGTCCCTCGGTGTTCCACCAAAGCAAACTCCAAAGCCCAACATTCCTAGGCTTTCAGCACTCTTTCTCTCTCTTCCTCCAAAAAATCAATTTTCTTACCTGGTTACTGTGTTCAAAAGATTTGATATCATTTGGATCTGTTATATTAAATTAAAACTTACATATATCTGGTGTTTCAAGGCTCACAGACTACATCTCATTCCTAAAAAATTTCATAAAGCATTCTAGATCTAGTTTAGGGAAATCATCCATTTTGCATGGCAATTTAAAGAGAATCCGTAGGTTGCATGCTTTACATTTATGTTTCTATTTTTAAAATATTAAATCCAGAAATCAGTGCATATTTCATTGGCTTCCAAAACAGCAAGCCAAGATCCCAAGGAAAGGTTCCTTTTTCACCATTTTAGCTAGTTTTAACTTAGTTTTGTTTGGTTTAAAGTAGGCTGACCCAAAGGTACTTCCAAAGTGATTTTGGGAATATTTCATTCTAACATGCTCACTGTATTTTAACAGGAATAAGAGAAAGAAGAGAAGCTGTTGTTCGAAAGTGGCTTTGGGATCGTTCAAATTCCCCCCAGGGGTCTCCCTTTTGACCATAATTTTAAAATTTTGGGAAATTTGTAAATCCTTGGTTTCATAATGTATAAAAACCAAGAGGATTCAGATAATTTTACTGATATTTTAACAACAAATAATAAAAAATTTCTCTGAATAGGCTCCTTCGAGCCCTTTCCCCATCCCCCCTGGGGGATTCTCGCCTTTTTTTGTCGTTTTTCGCATTGTCTTACTTATTTTCGCTTTAGATTAGTTTCATTCCTATAGAATAACATGATTTGATTACTTTATCATATATTCCATATTACATTATCAAAGTAACTCGAATACTTACCCCACGACTTCCTAATCGACCCGCAAGGGGAAAGAGATGCGTGGTAGGAATAATTAGAAAACTTGTGATTTGTTTATGTTTATTGATTATCTTTGATTTGTTGTAAGTAATTGTTCTAAAATCAACCCCCTACTTGATTCCCTGACTGAGGTCCACTTGGACCGAAAGAGGTTCCTGGAGGGTTTTTCTTTCTAAGAAAACACACCCTTTAAAACTTACTAAAATTGACAAGACTCCAGTGTGTATGCTCTGCACTTGGATGCGGTTCGTCCGATTAGTCAAGCTACATCAAAAGAAACACGATTGAATACTTTAATTAGTCTTCACCTTCCCCAATCAACCACCATCAGGCAAAAATCCAACGCCTCGATCAAACCATAAGCGGTGGCAAAATACCCAAAGGAAGTGGGAACTCCTAAAAAGTGACCTCAGGGCGCCGATCTCTGTTACACCTCAGGGTGCATTATGAACAACAGTCTCAGAGACTCCATTCAGACCACATATTCCTTGCGGGTAGCCATGAAGGTTTAGTTTTCGACATACTCCAAGTACTCTCGGGTATATCTGGAGTCCCCCCCTCACCTAATTTTAATCAACTCATATTTCACATTAACTTAAAACGTACCAAGAAGCAATCACAAAACATTCACTCCAAGCACATGCAAGTACATTCATTATTTTATGACTCCATTCTAAGGCACTGGCTATTTTCTTTCTATATATATATATTGTGACTCAGCATTGTGCTTTCGTGTGCTCATTTTTTTATCTTGTCATCTATGGTTGTTTATGGTTAAATCTCAAAATCCTAACTAACTCATTTAGTTTAACATCATCATACTAAATAATTTTTTCTTAGTAACTTAATAGGGTCTACCCCCCTTGGCTTCGTTAGGAGTTGAGCCTAAACGGAGGAGTCAAGAACAAGGTGACAGCCTCGACTCGAGACTCACCCCCAAAGACACACTGAGTGGCTTGAATATTTCTGTCATGTTCCCCCCCAGGTGTGTGAAAGGCGGCAATACTTTTTTGGCGCCGTTGCCGGGGATAAATCTTTTTATTCCCTAGTATGACTTAGCTTAACTTTTTTCTAAACAACTAAAAATATAAAAAAAAAAAATTGATTGATCTTGTCCTTAAAAAACATAAAAATTAAAACTCGATCCATCTAGTGAATCCACTGTCTAACATCCCTCCAAGAATTTCTACCCGAAGAAACCACCATCAATTATTCAATCCTCTCCCTGATCCCAAAAGGTTTATTAGGGAAATAATGAATAGGTAGACTTCTCGTAGAAACCTTGAAAATTTAGGAGACCAATCCCTCTCAGATATCCATCACTTATTTGTAGAGAGTCATGTTCACCAATCTCAAGAAATAATGGAATTATTCAAACCCCTTGACTTTTCTCATATAGCAGGTGTTCCCCATGCCATTCCAAAAGATGCTATCAAGAAGCTCCCCATATTTTAGGGCAATAATGCCATCACTGCCAAGTCTCACCTTCAAAATTTTGAAAAGCACCTGGTCAGTTATTGCAATGATGCTGCCCATGACCATGATGATGTCAAAATGAAGCTCTTTGCTTTATCCTTAGAAGATGATGCTGAAGAGTGGTACCTCGACCTAGATTATTATTTATATAAAACTCTTAGTGAATTCCAAGATGGTTTTAGGAAGAAATGGGGAGAAAAGAAGGAACCAAGGCATCTACTTGCTACCCTTTATAGCATAAAGAAGATGGAGAATGAAATCATGGATGGATTTAACACTAAATCCAGGTGTGTGGTTGCGGACCTTCCTAGAGACATCAAGCCAAAAAACGCCTCTATCCTCATATCCTACATTAAAGCTTTCACCGGTGACTTAAGGTACCAGTTGAGAGATAAGGAACTGGTTGAACTAAAAGCTGCCCAGGAGTTGGCTGAGAAAATAGAAAAGAATATGCAATCTTCAGGAAAGTCCAACATTCCAATTTACACTAGGGAAAAAAATTCCTACAACAAAGAGAAGGGTAAAACCATTGAATTGGAAGAAAAGGGAACTTCTAAAGATCCCATGGAAAAGGTGACAGACATGATAAAAAACTTGGTTACTAGTCAAAACCAACCAATGGCCAATCATTCTACACAGTTGAATCATATGCAAAATAGAATAATCACAATGGAAAGGAATAATGGACCTAGGAACTTTCAACCCAAGCAGAATCAGATGTATCAAAAGAAATTTCCTCAGCAAGAGGCTAGGATTCCAAACCAGTTAGACTCAGCTAACATGGTAGAAGAAGTAATTGCTATGTGGCAAATACAGTCAAGACCCTGTGAACAATTCCACCAAGAAAGCACTTGCTATGTGGCAAATCAAGTCATGGAACATGGACTTCCCGAGGTCAGTAGTCAAGAAACAACTTCAAGCGAGCCTAATCATGTATACATGGTAGGCCAGGCCTACCCTTTGTCACCATCTAAACAGTACAAGCCTAAGGATGAAACCATTGCATAATATTATAGTGAAACTTATGATGAAAACTGTAATGTGCATGATGGGACTCCTACGTGTTCTCCATATAATGATGATAGTCTGGAAGGTTTACTGCCTTGTGAACTTTTCTCTAAAGAAGATGAGTATGAAAATGAGGACAAGTATAACTTGGAGCATGATAGAAGTGACAAAGACTCCCTTATCTCCCTCAAAGATGTTGATGAGGAGTTCTGGACATTCATGGAAAATCCAGTCTATGACATTAATAAAGAGGAAAATAATGAACCAAAAACTTTTGATGGTTTTGTTGATTCTCCTATCTATGGCATATCTAAAGGAGAGAGCATGGACCATGTGGCCTTGGGAAACTTTGATATGGAAAAGTAGCATGCATTTTATCCATATGATCATTCTGATCCATATATTAGTATTAGTAATGAAGACAAAGAGAACTTGATACGAAATTTGATATCAGCAATGGGGAATCCATCACATCTGACATAGATGGTGGTGATGACTATTGGTATTTTTGTGGATATCTTATTAAGAATCCTATCTATGCTATATCCAGTAAGGGAAGTGTCTATTTAGAAATTTGTGGAAGTCCAATCCACTATACTTCCATAGAGGGAAGCATGGATAGGGAGACCTGGGAAAATCCTAGTATAGAACAACAACATTCAAAACTCTTATATGGTAATTTAGATCATATCATGCAGAGCCGCACAAAGGTATCAATAATGAAGACATTGAGAAGCAGTGTTATGAAAAGACATATATGATGCAGTCAGTAGAGTTTCCTTATGATTTGGAGCCGCTTGGGGCTTATACAATCAGTTATCATCCGGTAAGCCTTGATGATCAGTATGATGGTGTAGTCAATCTACCTCATCATTCTGATTTTTATATCAACCCTATCCATTCATGGATAGAAGCAGCCTTTGCAAGCACCTACCAGTTTGGGAAGAAGTTTGACGACATTATTCATGCCTATGATTTCCCATCCATCCCACCCATTCCGGATTATCACGCAGGTTTGCATTTTCTGAATAAAGTATCCTTACTTTGGCTGGTAACCAAAGACAAGGCAAATTTTTTTTATGTTAATAAAATGCTTAGGTGGTTACATTGGATTTTTTAATACACCTAACCTTTTTATATCATGCTTAGAGTAGGAAATAAGCTCCTTAAAAGGGAGCGTTTAATTTCCACATTTATGTTTTGTACTTAGCTGTAATAAAACTTTTATTTCATCAGTTAGTTACATTTATTTTGTTTAAATAAATCAGCTTAATGGTTCATTTGGTTTTTATATAAATCTTGTGCTACTAAGGTTTTCTTGCCAAGTTGAGATGTTTTTACAGGGTGTATAAACCAGAGATCCTGGTGTTCTTGTATCCTCTCCTTTCCCTATGACCAGATCGAGCACACATCACACAGCTGGACCTAGATGTTACCACCTAAGTTGTACTTAGTGGTTTTTATCAAGTGAGCCTGGTGAATCGGACAAAGATTATTTGTTCGGACTTCAGAAGACCTTCAGAAGTGTTTCTGGGAGATTCTTGTTGTACTATATCACATGTTCATACCCCATGGGGGAGTTGTAATAAGATGTTCTAGCATAATAGTGTCTATAAAAGACTCGGTCTCTTAGAATTTATTTGTCAATCCAATCAGCCCAGGGTGTTTTTTCCCTTGGTTATTATTGGTTGTTGAAAAAATGACTGATAATTTCTGAGTTTTTCACTCAATAGCTCCAAAGTTGGGGTGGCCGGCTTGGCATTTAGGCCTATTGAGGTTATTAGAGTCTATGTTTCAATGTATAAACATGCTAGGCATCATGGTCGAGTCATATGAACTTGTCTAAGTCCCCCTAAGTTTTTAATTATTTTTTTATTTTTTAATATTTTTAAATTTTAATTTCTCCACAAAACTTAGGCTATTTTTTAATAGTCTAATTGGAAAAATTGGTTTCGTAATAAAAGTGGGCTCGGAAATCAGTTTCAGTCATGGGAGTGCTCATTTTCAAGCTTAGAGAACCATGTAAACCCATAGACCCACTTTTTCTAAGTTTTGAGTGATTTGTCCATCACTCTGGTCACAAATCCCTAAAAATCAAATATTGATTATTTAACTGATGAATTAATTAAATAATGGAGAAAACCCCAAATCCTAAATCATTGGGATTTGCTCTGATTTGACTGAAATTAGTCTCATCGGCTTGGGATTGACTAGATCTGACAATTCCTTGACTGAAGGAGGTGATTTGGGCTGATATAGGAGTGCATTATTGCATGCAATATTGGGAATTGTGCCCTCCCTCTCTCCTCCACACATGTGGGCTTCTTTGGTTGAGTTTTGGTGGATGCTTCAGTCAGCAGGTTGAGGTGTCAAATAGATCAGCTCTCCGATTGATAGTTGCACTTAGTGAGACTCAAATAAGGCTCAGTTAGACATATATCAGGCTCAAATTCACTCCACATGCAGTTCCACTCTCTCTCCTTGGGAATTGCGCCCCCCCTAGGCTAGATTTCTTGTTTTTGCTATAAATAAAGCAGCCATTTCCTCTTCCAAGCTAGTTAGAACTGGGATTGAGGTGTTGTTTCTATTGTACTGTTGTTATTGTTTACTATTATGGAATAAATAAGCTTTGGAAGCAAGATCTATGGTGTAATGCTCTTCATGTGTGGATGGTGATTGTCAAATGCTTATGAGGTATAATCTGTGTTATTTATCTTTGCTTTTGCTAGTTAATTGTTGGCCTTGAAGGAGAGAGCTCCCTCCTATTAGGGTAAGAGTTTATTCAAGTTTGATTTATGCTCTTATTGTTTGTTTGTTTCAGATCTATTGGAGTTGCATTATTTTAAGTTTAATTGCATGCTTTCCAATTATGTTTTCCAGCAGCACCTATATTTTAACCATCTGTTTGTGCAAGGATTTCTAAGTTGCAGGTGATCTCACTTGTAGAAGGGGTTGAGCTGGTTTTTATATTCCTCATCTTAAATATCTTCTAGAGGACATAGTCCCTCGGTGTTCCACCAAAGCAGACTCCAAATCCCAACATTCCCAGGCTTCCAACACTCTTTCTCTCTCTTCTTCCTTCAAAAAATCAATTTTCTTACCTGGTTACTGTGTTCGAAATCTTTGATATCATTTGGATCTGTTATATTAAAGTAAAACCTACATAGATCTGTTGTTTCAAGGCAAATAGACTAGATCTCCTTCCTAAAAAGTTTCATAAAGCATTCTAGATCTAGTTTAGGGAAATAGTTCGTTTTGCATGTCAATTTAAAGAGAATCCGTAGGTTGTGTTAGCACTGGGATTGAGCCCATAGGTTGGGAATAAAAGGGTTCTCTCCTGGGAAACAACAGAAGCGCTTTAGAGTACGCCTCTGGCCCTGCATAGTCAAAGAGGGATCTCTCGCTTACTTTCCAGCTTTACTCATGTAGAATACTCGATCAAGAATGGTCAGGAGGCCAGACTCCTGAATAGGATGAGTGTGTTAATGTGAGATGTGGGCGAGACTATCAGAGGAAGGAACGATTGGGCAATGGAGTCGAAGTTCCGGGTAGGGAACATATTACAGGAGGTAAATAATGGCGTAAATTTACAAACAGAGGCAAGATAGCCGTCGATCTTGCAATCAGGAGATATTTAGAAAGTGATTAGTAGATGAGAGGGGACAGTCCATCACGCAGAGCATCAACAGGATGAATTCTGTGCAAATTTAGAAGAAAACTTAAATGAATATCTGAAACAACAAACATAGCATAGCATGTATGAATTCCAAACTATTATATACACTTATTTCAAACATGAAAGAAATTAACAAACTGGAATGGAAACAGGATGAACATTTCACGTAAAGAAATTACATATTGAAAGAAGCAACAACACAGGAATCTCTGTCTTGAAAGACAATCCTTCCTCTACAAATTTATTCATAACACAGAAACTAGAGACTAATTACAATGGAGATCTTCAGCTCTTGAAAGTTTCTAAACCAACCCCTATTTCCCTCTATCGGGAGTGTATTTATACTATTTCAGCACTGAGACTATTCCCCAAAACTAAACCTAGAAACCGTTTTCAATCACAATCAAGCGTTAACAGTATAGAGAGTGGAACTATCGCCACGATTTACAAATATTCATAAACATTATGAAGCAAGTGGGTGCACTCTTCCTAGGTGAGATCCTGATGTGCTCGGATACTATTGTGGATTCTGAGTATGACACCCTTCCGTTTGTTTTCAGGTGAGTCACCATTTACTGGGTCTTGGACCCCTTAGCAGGCCTGATGAGTTAGCATAGCACCCCATGTGAAGAGTGGATCCACTGGTTACTTTCCTCACCTTCGCAAGCCAGATTCAATAGAGGATGCATGTCTTTAGGTGATACGGCTCCGCCACAGGGATTATTTCACCTGTACGCATGCAAATGGTGTCCGAGGGAATCGGCCAACCTACCGGGAGGCAAATTATGCATATGAACGTCCCCTCCACTATCATCTCCACACAGATGTGAAACTTGCAGCCTTAAGGCCTCCTCATCCCTCCAGTTTGGGGAACCTTTCATATCCATCGTCTGCGTTTCTTTACTTTCGTCGCCAATTTCTCTTCTCTTGATACAACAAGCAGCTTTAGATCAAGGAGTGTTCTTACCCATCGATCATGATCAACCCTTCCATACAACCGTCGATCTGAGTGGGTCCTACCACCTCTTTGTGCATCGGGACCCTGACGTTGTCTGCACTAGTTCAGATCATGAAAAGAACCTTGACTGTAGATCTACTCTCTTCTTTGTCATGACCATTGATATTTGTAGCCGGTACCACTTTTCGCGATTTGGAATTGGGACTTTATCCGCACAAGTTTGGATCGCGAAATCAGCTAGGGCCGTAGATCTGCTTCTTCTCTCATCTCCGCTGTCAGATGCTTCCACCCTTTAACCTGTTTCGTGATTTGGGAAAGTTCCTTTTAGTGAGCATGTTTGCTCAGCGAAACTGTCTCGGGCCGTCGATTGGGCTTCACCTTGATCTCGGCCTTTCATTGTTTTCCTGTTTTAACAAACTTCACAAATGCCAAATTTGACAATTCCTTTGCATTTTTTGCCAAGACCACTTTCTGTCGTCGCACTTCTTCATCATGATTCCAGATTGTTGGTCTATGACGCATTTCTCTATCATTTTTGTTGTTGCATGTCTTCACCTCTGGAGGAATCTACCACCGTAGATCGAGCTCTCTTCTTTATCTAACGGTCTAAAATGATGGAAAATGTGCCTATGATAATCCGAAGGGCGTTAAGTTACAATTTTCTAATGAGCAGGATCCTTTTGAACTATGTCAGGCCCATAAATAAAATGTTGCAAACGGAGTTTTAACAGCTGGCTCCACGAGGGATGATATCCTCCCAACGAGGTAGCAAAGAACCCCCATAAAGCAAGTGCCAAATCCATTCGGTCATCCCCAATATTTCTTTTGAAACCTTCATTCTGCTCTGGGCAATTGCTTTAGCGAAGTTATTTCACTCTTCAAACCATGCTCTTGGCCATATTCTGAAACTGAGAACAGTTGTGATTGCAAACCTATGCTTACAATTGAAAATGAAAACAAACTAAAATAGCAATGAAGTAAATGCTCGATGATTGCTGAGCTTATTTGTTCCTACCTACTCTACCTAAATTAGTGCACAAGTCCAATTAAGTGAAATCAGACTTCCAATGAAGCCAATCAAGCAGCTTGCCTAATAGTTTTGTTCTCCTTTTGTGCTTGATGAACATGATTGAAATACAAAATGGAAGAAGGCTATAACAAATAAACTGATATTTACTATAGAGATGTGACCAGTCATTACCATTACCCAACCTTTCCATGTATTCTGCTATGGGGTCATGGAAAACACAGCAACCTCCAGTATATCCTGTCATTTGTTCATGGGAAAGTTGTCCAGGACTCCCTTCCTCTGGTGATCTGTCAGGATGATACTTGGAATATCCTAGAAAAGGGCCCACAGAATCATTCTCCAATGAAACATCCATCCTTTTGCTTAAAATTTTTGAAACTAGAGCTTCACTTTCTTCATGTGCCTCAACATGGATGTCCTCTTTTTCTTCAATAGAACCGAGTAAGCACATTCCTCCTTTATGGGGTGATATTCCTGAAGGCAGAAAATTCAAAAATGTATTTATTTGAGGACTGTTGCCTCCTTCCTCATGACTGAACACATCATCATAAACTCCTGATGTATCAATAAACAGAGAGGGATTGTATGAATGTTCCTCTTTATCATCTTCTCTTCCACATAAGTTTATGGAATGCACCATACCCTCTAAATTTTGTTTCTGCTTAGAGGCTTTAATCATGTGTCGTATTAATTCAAAAGAGGAATAACACAAGGGTAGGCTATCAGCTCCAGCACATTCACCATCCTTTCCTATCTCAACCTTTTGACTTTGGATTGCAGCTTGATTTTCTCCATTAGCAGACCTTGGTTCTATAACCGACTCTTTAGGTATAGTCTCCATATACTCCTCCTCATACTCATCGTACATAGGTACACCGAAATCCCTTCTAAAATCGTCATTAACGAACCTGGTGCTAAGCAGATTGTAATCTTCAGAAAATAGGCTTGCAGAACCATATGCTTCTATATCGACTTGATCATCTTCTTGCCTAGCCAGGGAAATATTTAACTGAACAGGGACTCTCCCCTTCTATTTGTAGGGCCCAACCAATTTTAAAGTATCTTTTATTTCACCACCACTGTCTTGTCCCGACAATCTTTGGGATCTTTTAAGGTTTTCCTCAACCTCCAAACAATAAGTAAACATATGCTACAAAGTGGCTGATTTTCTTTCCAAAAGAAGTAAGGACAGCTCAGGGGGAAAGGTGGCTGCATAATTGATCTTAGCAGCATTTTCAAGAGGTTGGACCTCCTTGGGCATGTTATAATAAAATATTGCAAATCTTCTGTTAAAACTAGATATGGCCTCACCCTCATGCCTCTTCCGGGAATAGAATTATGAAAGTATTTGATCCAGTGGCCTTCTCCTACCCCAAAAATTTAAAAAGGTGTAAGAAAACTCTTCCCATGTATTGATGGACTTAGGCTACAAGTGTTTGAACCATTCTTTAGCATTTCCTTGCAAATACTGGGCAAAAGTCCTCATGCAAACATCATCATGTTCTATCTCAAAAAGGTCAGAGAAATGGTCAAAGGCTTGTAAATGTTTCTCAGTAGTGAAGTATTTGGATTCTCCATCAAATTTGGGGAGGTACTTGTAATGTTTCGTAGGAAAATCATGGAGGATAGGAGGCAATTGTAGTGGTTTGTACCACCTTGGAAGACTGGGAGAGACCAGGTTAGGTGCAATAGATACACTATTAAGCGAGGTTTCATGAAGTTCACAGGGGTGACCTTTAACGTCATGAGCTTCGGGAGAAAAATCTTGGTCAAAATAAAATGTACAAGATGATGAAATGCTTTTGGTTCATAAATAAAGATAAACAGGAATATATTCATAGCTTTGTTCCGAATGAATTGAACCATACAAGGTTGTTTTGATAAATCTAGGAAATGATAAGAACAAACTTACAAGACAAGATAAGGCATCTTGGAAGAAATGTAAACTTGAGTATCTTAACCTTTCACCATGCATTTTTGGACCTTACAAGGAGTCCATTCTCTCTCGCAGAGCTTGTCAGTTTTTCTGACAATTTTATTTCTAGGTCATACCACCAGCGGAGTCACTGAAGCCTGATTCCTTCAAGAGTGGAGTCACCAGGTGAAAAGTGCTCAACCTTCTTGATGTTTGATCATTGTTCACCATCAACAACCAAATCTAAAACTATGTCATTCTTCCCAGGGATGATATTTGATCTCGTCCCCGGCAACGGCGCTAGTTTGTTAGCACCGGGATTGAGCCCATAGGTTGGGCGAAAAAGGGTTCTCTCTCGGGAAACAACAGAACCGATTTAGTCTATGTCTCTGGCCATGCACAGTCAGAGAGGGATCTCCCGCTTACTTTCCTGCTTTACTCACGTAGAATATTCGATCAAGAATGGTCATGAGGCCAGACTCCTGAATAGGGCAAGTGCGTTAATGTGAGATGCGGGCAGGACTATCAGAGGAAGGAACCATTGGGAAATGGATTCGAAGGTCCGGGTAGGGATCATATTGCAGGAGGTAAAGAATAGCGTAAATTTACAAACAGAGGCAAGATATTCATCGATCTTGCAATTAGGAGATATTTAGCAAGTGATTAGTAGATGAGAGGGGACAGTCCATCACGCAAAGCATCAACAGGATGAATTTTGTGCAACTTTAGAAGAAAACTTAAATGAATATCTGAAACAACAGAAGGAGCATAGCATGTATGAATTCCAAACTGTTATACACTTATTTCAGACATGAAATAAATTAACAAACTGGAATGGAAACAAGATGAACATTTCACGTAAAGAAATTACATATTGAAAGAAACAATGACACAGGAATCTCTGCCTTAAAAGACAATCCTTCCTCTGCAAATTTATTCATAACACAGAAACTAGAGACTAATTACAATGGAGAGCCTCAGCTCTTGAAAGTTTCTCAACCAACCCCTATCTCCCTCTATCGGGAGTGTATTTATACTATTTCAGCACTGAGACTATTCTCTGAAACTAAACCTAGAAACCACTTTCAATCACAATCAAGTGTTAACAGTCTAGAGAGTGGAATTATCGCCACGATTTACAAATATTCATAAACATTATGGAAAAAGTGGGTGCACTCGGTCTGGGTGACATCCTGACATGCTCGGCTACTGTTGTGGATTCTGAGTATGACACCCTTCCATCTGTTTTCATGTGAGTCACCATTTACTGGGTCTTGGACCCCTTAGCAGGCCCGATGAGTCAGCATAGTGCCCCATGTGAAGAGTGGATCCGTTGGTTATTTTCCTCACCTCCACAAGCAAGATTACATAGAGGCAGCTTGTCTTTAGGTGATACGGCTCTTCCACATAGATGATTTCACCTATACACGTGCCACAAATGGCATCTGGGGGAATCGACCAACCTGTCGGGAGGCAAATTACGCGTCTAAACATCCCCTCCACTGTCATCTCTGCATTGGATGTGAAACTTGCAGCCTTAAGGCCTCCTCAGCCCTCCGATTTGGGGAACCTTTCACGTCCATCGTCCATGTTTCTTTACTTCTGTCACCAATTTATCTTCTCTTGATACAACGAGCAGCTTTAGACCGAGGCATGTTCTTACCCGTCGATCATGATTAACCCTTTTGTGCAACTATCGATCTGAGTGGGTCCTACCACCTCTTTGTGCATCGGGACCCTGACATTGTCCGCACTATTTTAGATCATGAAAAGAACCTCGACCATAGATCTAATCCCTTCTTTGTCGTCAACGTTGATATTTGCAATCGGTACCACTTTTCGTGATTTGCAATCGTGAGTTTATCCACACAAGTTTGGATCGTGAAATCAGCTAGGGTCATAGATCCGCTTCTGCTCTCATCTCCACTGTCAGATGCTTCTGCCCTTTAACCTGTTTTGCAATTTGGGAAAGTTCCTTCTACCGAGCATGTTTTCTCAGAAAAAATGTCTTAGGCCGTCGATCGGGCTTCGCCTTGCTCTCGGCCTTTCATTGTTTTCCCATTTTAACAAACTTCGTGAATGCCAAATTTGACCATTCCTTTTTGTTTTTTGCCAAGACCACTTTTTGTCGTCGCTCTTCTTCATCGTGATCCCAGATCATTGGTCTATGATGCCTTTCTCTATCATTTTCGCTGCTGCATGTCTTCACCTCTGGAGGAATCTACCATCGTAGATAAAGCTCTCTTCTTTATCTGACGGTCTAAAACGATGGAAAATGTGCCTCTAATAATTCGAAGGGTGTTCATACAATTTTATAATGAGTAGGATCCTTTTCAACTCTGTCCGGCCCACAAATCAATTGTTGCAAATGGAGTGTTAACACTTGGCTCCACGAGGGATGCTATCCTCCCAACGAGGTAGCAACGAACCCCGGTAGACAAAGTTTCAAATCTATTGGGTCATCCCCAATCTTTCTTTTCAAACCTTCATTCTGCTCTGGGCTACTTCTTTAGCGAAGTTATGTCACTCTACAAACCATGCTCTTGGCCATATTCTGAAACTAAGAACAGTTGTGACTACAAACCTATGCTTACAACTGAAAATGAAAACAAATTAAAATAGCAATGAAGGAAATGCTCAATTATTTTTGAGCTTATTTGTTCCTACCTACTCTACCTAACTTAGTGCGCAAGTCCGATTAAGTGAAATCAGACTTCCAATGAAGCCAAACAAGCAGCTTGCCTAATAGTTTTGTTCTCCTTTCGTGCTTAATGAACAGGAATGAAATACAAAATGGAAGAAGGCTATAACAAATAAAGTGATCTTTACTGTATAGATGTGACCAGTCATTACCATTACCCAACATTTCCATGTATTCTTCTATGGGGTCATAGAAAACATGGTAACCTCCAGTATATCCTGTCATCTGTTCATAGGAAATTTGTCCAGGACTCCCTTCCTCTGGTGATCTGTCAAGATAATACTTGGAATATTCTAGAAAAGGGCCCACAGAATCATTCTCCAATGAAACATCCATCCTTTTGCTCAAAATTTCTGAAACTAGAGTTTCACTTTCTTCATGTGCCTCAGCATGGATGTCCTCTTTTTCTTCGACAGAACTGAGTAAGCACATTCCTCCTTTATGGGGTGATATTCCTAAAGGTAGAAAATTCAAAAATGTATTTATTTGAGGACTGTTGCCTCCTTCCTCCTGACTCAACACCTCATCATAAACTCCTGATGTATCAATAAATGGAAAGGGATTGCACGACTGTTCCTCTTTATCATCTTCTCTTCCACATAAGTTTATGGAATGCACCATACCCTCTAACTTCTGTTTCTGCTTAGAGGCTTTAATCATGTGTTGTATTAATTCAAAAGAGGAATAACACAAGGGTAGGCTATCACCTCCAGCACATTCACCATCCTTTCCTTTCTCAACCTTCTGACTTTGGATTGCAGCTTGATTTTCTCCATTAGCAGACCTTGGTTCTATAACCGGCTCTTCAAGTATAGCATCCAGATACTCCTCCTCGTACTCATCGTACAAAAGTACACCGAAATCCCTTCTAAAATCATCATTAATGGACCTGGTGCTGAGAAGATTGCAATCTTTAGAAAATAGGCCTACAGAACCATATGCTTCTATATCGAGCTGATCATCTTCCTACCTAGCCAAGGAAAGCTTTAGCTAAACAGGGACTCTCCCCTTCTATTTGTAGGGCCCAACCAATTTTAAAGTGTCTTTTATTTCGCCACCACTGTCTTGTCTCGACAGTCATTGGGATCTTTTAAGGTTTTCCTCAACCTCCAAACAATCAATAAACATATGATGTAGAGTGGCTAATTTTCTTTCCAAAATAATCAAGGACAACTCAGGGGGAAATGTGGCCGCATAATAGATATTCGCAGCATTCTCAAGAGGTTGGACCTCCTTGGGCATGTTATAATAAAAGCTTGCAAATATTCTGTTAAAACTAGATATGGCCTCACCCTCATGCCTCTTCAGGGAATAAAATTCTGAAAGTATTTGATCCAATGGCCTTCTCCTACCCCAAAACTTTAAAAAGGTGTAAGAAAATGCTTCTCAGGTATTGATGGACTTAGGCTGCAAGTGTTTGAACTATTCTTTAGAATTTCCTTGAAAAGACTAGGAAAAAGTCCTCATGCAAACATCATCATGTTCTATCTCAAAAAGGCCAAAGAAATGTTCAAAGGCTTGTAAATGTTTCTCAGCAATGAAATCTTTGGATTCTCCATCAAATTTGGGGAGGTACTTGTAATCTTTTGCAGGTAGTGGTTTTTACCGAGGTTTCATGAGGTTCACAGGGGTGACCTTTAACGTCATGAGATTCGGGAGAAAATTCTTTGTCAAAATCAAATGTACAAGATGATGCAATGCTTTTTGTTCATAAAGAAGGGTAAACAAGAATATATTCATAGCTCTTTTCTGAACGAATTGAACCATAGAAGGTTGTTTTGATAAATCTAGGAAAGGATAAGAACAAACTTACAAGACAAGATAAGGCATCTTGGAAGAAACGTAAACTCAAGTATCTTAACCTTTCACCATGCATTTTTGGGGCTTACAAGGATTCCATTCCCCCTGGCGGAACCTTTCAGTTTTTTTGACAATTTGATTTCTAGGTCATACCACCAGTGGAGTCACTGAAGTCTGAATCCTTCAAGAGTGGACTCGCCAGGTGGAAAGTGCTCAACCTTCTTGATGTCTGATAATTGTTCGCCATCAACAACTAGATCTAAAACCATGTCGTTCTTCCAAGGGATGATCTTCAATCTCATCCCCAGCAACGGCACCAGTTTGTTAGCACTGGGATTGACACCATAGGTTGGGTGGAAAATGGTTCTCTCTCGAAAAACAATAGAACCGCTTTAGACTATGCCTCTAGCCATGTGTATTCAAAGAGGGATCTCTCGCTTACTTTCCAGCTCTACTCACATAGAATATTCGATCAAGAATGGTTAGGAGGATAGACTCCTAAATAGGACGAGTGTGTTAATGTGAGATGTGGGCAGGACTATCAGAGGAAGGAACCATTAGGAAATGGATTCGAAGATATTGGTAGGGAGCATATTGCAGGAGGTGAAGAATGGCGTAAATTTACAAACAGAGGCAAGATATCCATCGATCTTTTAATCAAGAGATATTTAGCAGGTTATTAGTAGATGAGAGGGGACATTCCATCACGCAGAACATCAATAGGATGAATTCTACGCAACTTTAGAAGAAAACTTAAATGAATATATGAAACAATAGATGAAGCATAGAATGTATGAATTTCAAACTGTTATCCACTTATTTCAGACATGAAATAAATTAACAAACTGGAATGGAAACAAGATGAACATTTCACGTAAAGAAATTACATATTGAAAGAAACAATGACACGGGAATCTCTACCTTTAAAGACAATCCTTCCTCTACAAATTTATTCATAACATGGAAACCATAGACTAATTACAATGGAGATCCTCAGCTCTTGAAAGTTTCCCAACCAACCCCTATCTCCCTCTATCGGGAGTGTATTTATACTATTTCAGCACTGAGACTATTCTTCGAAACTAAACCTAGAAACCATTTTCAATCACAATCAAGCGTTAACAGTCTAGAGAGTGGAACTATCGCCACGATTTACAAATATTCATAAACATTATGGAGCAAGTGGGTGCACTTGGTCTGGGTGACATCTTGACGTGCTCAGCTACTGTTGTGGATTCTAAGTATGATGCCCTTCCATCTGTTTTCATGTGAGTCACCATTTAATAGGTCTTGGACACCTTAGCAGGATCGATGAGTCAGCATAGCGCCCCATGTGAAGAGTGGATCTGCAAGTTGCTTTCCTCACCTTCGCAAGCTAGATTACACAGAGGCCGCCTATCTTTAGGTGATACGGCTCCGCCACAAGGATGATTTCACCTGTATGCATGCCACAAATGGTGTCCAGGGGAATCGGCCAACCTGCCGAGAGGCATATTACACGTATGAACATCCCCTCCACTATCATCTCCACACCGGATGTGAAACTTGCAGCCTTGAGGCCTCCTCAGCCCTCCGATTTGGGGAACCTTTCAAATCCATCATCCACATTTCTTTACTTATGTCACCAATTTCTCTTCTCCTTACACAATGAGTAGCTTTATACCGAGGCGTGTTCTTACCCGATTATCGTGATCGACCCTTCCGTGCAACCGTCGATCTGAGTGGGTCCTACCACCTCTTTGTGCATCGTGACCCTAACGTTGTTCATGCTAGTTCAGATCGTGAAAAGAACCTCGATCATAGATCTACTTCCTTCTTTGTCGTGACCGTTGATATTTGCAACCAGTACCACTTTTTGGTGATTTGGAATCGCAACTTTATCCGCACAAGTTTTGATCGCAAAATCAGCTAGGGTCGTAGGTCCGCTTCTGCTCTCATCTCCACCATCAGATGCTTCTGCCCTTTAACCTGTTTCACAATATGGGAAATTTCCTTCTACTGAGCATGTTTTCTTAGTGAAACTATCTCAGGCTATCAATCGGGCTTCACCTTGATCATGGTCTTTCATTGTTTTCCCGTTTTAACAAACTTCACGAATTCCAAATTTTACCATTCCTTTGCATTTTTTGCCAAGACCACTTTCTGTCATCGCTCTTCTTCATCGTGATCCCAGATCATTGGTTTATGACGCCTTTCTCTATAATTTTCATTGCTGCATGTATTCACCTCTGGAGGAATCTACCATGGTAGATCGAGCTCTCTTTTTTATCTGACGGTCTAAAATGATGGAAAATGTGCCTCTGATAATCTGAAGGGCGTTCATACAATTTTCTAATGAGCAGGATCCTTTTGAACTGTTTCAAGCCCATAAATCAACTATTGCAAATGGAGTGTTAACAGATGGCTCCACGAGGGATGCTATCCTCCCAGCGAGGTAGAAAAGAACCCCCGTAGACCAAGTGCCAAATCCATTGGGTCATCCCCAATATTTCTTTTGAAACCTTCATTCTACTCTGGGCTACTGCTTTAGAAAATTTATGTCACTCTGCAAACCATGCTCTTGGCCATATTCTGAAACTAAGAACAGTTGTGACTGCAAACTTGTGCTTACAACTGAAAATGAAAACAAACTAAAATAGCAATGAAGGAAATGCTCAATGATTGTCGAGCTTATTTGATCCTACCTACTCTACCTAACTTAGTGAGCAAGTCCGATTAAGTGAAATCAAACTTCCAATGAAGCCAAACAAGCAATTTGCCTAATATTTTTGTTCTCCTTTTGTGCTTCATGAACAGGAATGAAATACAAAATGGAAGAAGGCTATAACAAATAAATTGATCTTTACTGTAGAGATGTGACCATTCATTACCATTACCCAACCTTTCCATCTATTCTGCTATGGGGTCATAGAAAACACGACAGCCTCCAGTATATCCTGTCATCTATTCATGGGAAAGATGTCCGAGACTCCCTTCCTCTGGTGATCTGTCAAGATGATACTTGGAATATCCTAGAAAAGGGCCCACGGAATCATTCTCCAATGAAACATCCATCCTTTCTCTCTAAATTTCTGAAACTAGAGCTTCAATTTCTTCATGTTCCTCAGCCATGATGTCCTCTTTTTCTTCAATAGAACCGAGTAAGCACATTCCTCCTTTATGGGGTGATATTCCTGAAGGAAGAAAATTCAAAAATGTATTTATTTGAGGACTGTTGCCTCCTTCCTCGTGACTCAACACCTCATCATAAACTCCTGACGTATCAATAAGCAGAGAGGGATTGCAGGACTGTTCCTCTTTATCATCTTCTCTTTCGCATAAGTTTATGGAATGCACCATACCCTCTAAATTTTGTTTATGCTTAGAGGATTTAATCATGTGTAGTATTAATTCAAAAGAGGAATAACAAAAGGGTAGGCTATCACCTCCAGCACATTCACCATCCTTTCATGTCTCAACCTTCTGACTTTGGATTGCACCTTGATTTTTTCCATTAGCAGACCTTGGTTCTATAACCGGCTCTTCAGGTATAGGTTCTAGATACTCCTCCTCATACTCATCATACACAGGTACACTGAAATCCTTTTGAAAATCATCATTAACGGACTCGGTGTTGAGCAGATTACAATCTTCAGAAAACAAGCCTACAAAACCATATGCTTCTATATCTAGCTGATCATCTTCCTGCCTATCCAGGGAAAGCTTTAGCTGAACAGGGACTCTCCCCGTCTGTTTGTAGGGCCCAACCAATTTTATAGTATCTTTTATTTCGCCACCACTGTCTTGTCCCGACAATATTTGGGATCTTTTAATGTTTTCCTCAACCTCCAAACAATCAGTAAACATATGCTGCAGAGTGGATGATTTTCTTTCCAAAAGAAGCAAGGACAGCTTAAGGGGAAAGGTGGCTACATAATAGATCTTAGCAACATTATCAAGAGGTTGGAACTCCTTGGGCATGTTATAATAAAAGCTTGCAAATATTCTGTTAAAACTAGATATGGCCTCACCCTTATGCCTCTTCACGGAATAAAATTCTGAAACTATTTGATCCAATGGCCTTCTCCTACCCAAAAACTTTAAAAAGGTGCAGGAAAACTCTTCCCAAGTATTGATGGACTTAGGCTTCAAGTTTTTGAACCATTCTTTATCATTTCCTTGCAAATATTGGGCAAAATTCCTCATGCAAACATCATCATGTTCTATCTCAAAAAGGTCAGAGAAATGTTCAAAGGATTGTAAATGTTTCTCGGCAGTGAAGTCTTTGGATTCTCCATCAAATTTGGGGAGGTACTTGTAATGTTTCCTAGGAAAATCATGGAGCATAGGAGGCAATTGTAATGGTTTGTACCGGCTTGGAAGACTGGGAGAGACCAGGTTAGGTGCAATAGCTATGCTATTAACCAAGGTTTCATGAGGTTCACAGGGGTGACATTTAACCTCATGAGCTTTGGGAGAAACATCTTGGTCAAAATAAAATGTACAAGACGATGAAATGCTTTTGGATCATAAATAAGGATAAACAAGAATATATTCATAGCTCTGTTCTGAACGAATTGATCCATAGAAGGTTGTTTTGATAAATCTAGGAAAGGATAAGAACAAACTTACAAGACAAGATAAGGCATCTTCGAAGAAACGTAAACTAGAGTATCTTAACCTTTCACCATGCATTTGTGGGCCTTACAAGGAGTCCATTCTCCCTGGAGGAGCTTGTCAGTTTTTTTTACAATTTGATTTCTGGGTCATACCACCAGCGGAGTCGTCGAAGTCTGAATCCTTCAAGAGTGGAGTCGCCACGTGAAAAGTGCTCAACCTTCTTGATGTCTGATCATTGTTCACCATCAACAACCAGATGTAAAACTATATCTTTCTTCACAAGGATGATCTTGTAACAGCTAATAATAAAAATTTCTCCGAATAGGCTCTTTCGAGCCCTTTCCCCATCCCCTCTAGGGGATTCGCGCCTTTTTTGTAGTTTTTCACATTGTCTTAGTTATTTTCACTTTAGATTAGTTTTGTTCATGCAGAATAACATGATTTCATTACTTTATCATATATTCCATATTAAATTATCAAAGTAACTTGAATACTTACCCCATGGCTTCCCAATTGACTCGCAAGAGGAAAGAGATGCGTGGTAGGAATAATTAGAAAACTTGTGATTTGTTTCTATTTGTTGTTTATCTTTGATTTGTTGTAGGTAATTGTTCTAAAATAAACCCCCTCCTTGATTCCCCGATTGAGGTCCACTTGGACCGAAAGAGGTTCCTGGAGGGTTTTTCTTTCTAAGAAAACACACCCTTTAAAACTCACTAAAATTGACAAGACTCCGGTGTGTATTCTCTGCACTTGGCTACGGTTCATCCAATCAGTCAAGCTGCATCAAAATCAATGTGAGTGACTAATTTAATTAGTCTCCACCTTCCCCAATCAACCAACATCAGGCAAAAATCCAACGCCTCGATCAAACCGTAAGCGGTGGAAAAATACCCAAAGGAAGCGGGAACTCCTGAAAAGTGACCTAGAGGTGTCGATATCTATTGTGACCTTCAGGTACATTTTGAAATACAGTCTCAGAGACTCCATTCATCCCACATATTATTTGCGGGTAGCCATGAAGGTTTAGTTTTGGACATACTCTAGGTACTCTCGGGTATATCTGGAGTCCCCCCTGGCCTAATTTTAATCAACTCATATTTCACATTAACTTAAAACGTACCAAGAGGTAATCATAAAACATTCACTCCAAGCACATGAAAGGACATTGATTATTTTATGACTCCATTCTAAGCCTCTGGCTATTTTCTTTCTATATATATATTGTGTCTCAGCATTGTGCTTTTGTGTGCTCATTTTTGTATCTTGTCATCTATGGTTGTTTATGGTTAAATCTCAAACTCCTAAGTAAATCATTTAGTTTAACATCATCATACTAAATCATTTTTCCTTAGTAACTTAATAGTGTCTACCCCCTTTGGCTTCGTTAGGAATTGATCCTAAATGAAGGAGTCAAGAACAAGGTGACAGCCTTGACTCAAGACTTGCCCCCAAGGACACATCGAGTGGCTTGAATATTTTTTCCACGATCCCCCCCAGGTGTGTGAAAGGCGGAAACACTTTTTTGGCGCCATTGCTGGGGATAAATCTTTTTCTTCCCGAGTATGACTTAGCTAATTAAATTTTTTCTAAACAACTAAAAATATATTAAAAAAAATGATTGATATTGTCTTTAAAAAACATAAAAATTAAAACTCAATCCATCTGGCGACTCCACTGTCTAACATCCCTCCAAGAATTTCTACCTGAATAAACCACCATTAATTATTTAATCCTCTCCCTGATCCTGAAAGGTTTATTAGGGAAACATTGAGTAGGCAGAATTCTCGTAGAAACCTTGAAAATTTAGGAGACCAATCCCTCTCAGATATCCATCACTTATTTGTAGAGAGTCATGTTCACCAATCTCAAGAAATGACAAATTATTCAATCCCATTGACTTTTCTCATATAGCAGGTGATCCCCATGCTATTCCAAAAGATGTTATCAAGAAGCTCCCCATATTTTAGGGCAATAATGCCATCACTTCCAAGTCTCACCTTCGAAATATTGAAAAGCACCTGGTCATTTATTGCAATGATGCTGCCCATGACCATGATGATGTCGAAATGAAGCTCTTTGCTTTATCCTTAGAAGATAATGTTGAAGAGTGGTATCTTGACCTACATGATTATTCATATAAAACTCTTAGTGAATTCCAAGATGGTTTTAGGAAGAAATGGGGAGAAAAGAAGGAACCAAGACATTTGTTTGCTTCCCTTTATAGCATAAAGAAGATGGAGAATGAAACCATGGATGAATTTAACACTAAATTCATTCGTGTGGTTGCGGACCTTCCTAGAGACATCAAGTCAAAAACCACCTCTATCCTCATATCCTGTGTTAGTGCCAGAAATTGTTCTCAGACTACAAAAGAACAAGCCAACACAATCTCATAAAACAAAATTAAGTAAAATAGGTTTTTTAGGGTTTTGGTTGTGCAGTTTGTAAACAAGAGGGTAAAAACTTCACAAGGCTAAGGAAAACACTCAATCATGCACAAAGAAGGACTGAGATGTATAATATATAAAATATAAACCAGAAACAATAATCACAGCTCTGAATTTCATCCTTAGTTAACAAGCATTTCATGAATAATAACCACAAACAAGAAATGAATATATCAACTGAGTGATTAAACCAATTAGAAATGAAACTAGCAAATAGGCTAAACAGGGCTTATAGTTTGCATATATTTCATAATCAACCATTCAAAATACATAAGAGTTTTTTGACACTTAGCTCCATAAAACAGTAGCTTGATAGCCTCCCCTTGTACAAAAATTTGAACCCTCAGTCTTTTTCCAACCTTACTTTTATCTTGGTTTCTCAAAGACAGTTACATAACTGAAAAAACTACTTTTAGGTCATACTACTGAATTATTCAATAAGAATATAGTCATACAAAATAAACTAACTTTTTCAAAAAATAACTAATAACCACTATTCTTAAAGCACTTTACAAGTCCTTATAATCCTCTACCAAAAGAGCTATCCCTTCTAAAGCTTGACTCTTCCATCTTGCTTTTGATGATCAGCTTCCAGCTCTTCAACTCTTTTTGAAAGCTCCTAATCTTGCTGTCTTAAGTCTTGAATTGTTTTCTTCAGCTCTGTATACAGACTCTGTGTCTGTCTTTTCCTTTTTAAAGCCTCCTTAGAAACTGCAATTAATTCTTGATAGTGGCTATTTACCTCCTCTAAATCTTCTCTCAATCTTCTATTAGCAGTCACTAATCCCTCATTTGTTTCATGCAGGTACTCAATATGATATTTGTACTATTTAATACTACTCTGCAAATTCTCATTCTCAGAATCAATGCACTTCCCTTCTGATACTGGATGCATTTCGTCTAGAATCCAAGGGATTTTCAACTTCTTAAAAATCTCTTCATCTTCTTCCAGCTGCTCTATCATAGCCACAGGGACTTCTGAATATTCATTGACTTCAACACTGCATTGGGTTTATGGCTCTGCAACCCTTCCTTTCTGTGCACAAAGACTTGGTATAACTGAATGTTGCTTCTTTGAATCATCTTGATGATGGTCTAAGATTATCTTCTTTCGAACTTCCTTAAATATCTCTAAAATTTTGGTTTCAGTGAAAGCTAACTTGTCTTCTGAAATAATTTGTTTCTTACCCTTCATATCCTTTACATTTAGATCTTCATTGTCTTCTAACTCTTCTTGAGATGAAGAGTCTTCAATTACTGTAATTTTATTTTGAGCTAGTTTAGGGTTTAACAATTTTTCATATTCAATCTGAGCTTATTCTTGGGTCTAGTTTTAGGCCTCCATCCTACCCCAATTTCCCCTAACATGCTCAAATATTTTCCTTGATGCTTGATAGAATCTATCAAAACTACCTTTATTTTTATCCCTAGTGACATTACCCCTTCTTCAGACTGTTGCTGTACATCCTATTCAGTGTCAACCCTAGCTTGATCAAACAATGAATTTTCCTCATCTTTTGACTGTATTGCCATAGGAACTTGTTCCTGTTCTTTCACATTTTCCTTTACTTCCTGGTTTAGTTCTACATGAAAACTATCTTCCACGGGCTCCAAATCCTTCATTCTTGCCTTTGATATTTCATTTCCCTCAATATTAGTCTGTTCTTCATCTTCAACATTTTCATCTCTTTGGGTCATAGATTTTTCTGGTACATTATTCTCTTCAATCTCGACTGTGACTCTCTTTTTTAGTTTCTTGACCAAATTATGACCTTTATTCAACTGTCTTTTCTGAGCTTGGTCTTCCTTCTCTATTTGAAATCCATACCCAAATAGAAAATAATCCCATGTTTTTTCCTTCTTTCGAAGCACAGTACTTATGATTAGCTTTATTAGACCATGATGAAATATAGACTGTTTAGTATGGTCTTGATGCCCCTTTACCCTACTAGATATATTTTGTATACTTTTAAGGAAAAAGAACGGAAGATTCATTTTTGCTTCATGGTTAAGATGCTGCAAAAATATGAAATGATACTTAAAAACAAATGCAAATCTTCCTTCACAAGTGATATAACTTTGCAGAATTTTTATTGGCTCTCTCCATTCTAGTTTGAATTTCTAGATATGTACTCCTTTACCCCAGTCTGCAACCACATCTGGAAGCAAGTAATTCTGTGCATCAAAGGTAAAAGGTAATTTTTTGAACCAATATTCGCCTTCATCTGGGATCCCTGTGGCCTCTGCTATCAGTTCTCTTGTCAACTCAATCTTTAAGGTGCCAAAAGTAACAATATCTTTATCCAAACACTGAGCAAACTTATATGAGACCTCTGTGTGATACCCATCAATCTTCTCAAAAAAACTTAACCATCCACTTCTAAAAACAATATTGCACAGTCTGGGAAAGCTTGAACCCAAGACATATCTGAGGGTTCGGCTCTGTTTGTTTTCCCACTCCTCTTCATTTTAGATAACTGAACTTTAAAATTGCTCCCTTTAGTCAAGGACTTTAACTCTATTCAAATCTTAGCAATTTTAACAGACAATGATATGTTGAGAAACTAAACCCATGAACTGGATTTAATCACTCAAATTGATAGGAACCTTAACTCTATTGACAAAGAAAATTTGACATTGAGCAATAATTGGGTTTATATACTAGCATTTTTAGTTTAACTCCATAATTAAAGTTCTGTCAATGTAAACTCGAATACATGGAATATGCTAGTAATTCGCCTCATACCTACCAGAATAGTAGATTCAGCTGCTAGAAATACGTTTTCCTATATACTAGGTGTCCAATTTAATTCTCAAATCCTTCTCTGACCGCCACGACAGTGTCACACAGTCACCCTTCAAAGCCCTAAATTACCAGCCTTCTTCAAACCTTGATTACAAACTGCCAAAAATCTTCCATGACCTTGTATGATCTTCATGCGCTTCAGGAGATGCGCAATTCAAGGTGAATTTTCCTCATCATGAATAATTATCAATGTTCCACTACTCGATATCATAACTTCAAGACCACCGCAACTTACCCTAATGATTCCTTGCACGAACTATTAACACTTGTCACAATGATCACTCTGGTCAAAAACATGTATCAAACTCATTAACAAGTGTGAATGACCTCTCCTATGCGTGAATTTCAAAAACTTTGATCCAAAAATCATTATTTTTAGATAGCGCGATTTTCTTGTAGCGCGCGTGTGTAACTTTTTTGGGCTTGCACTACAAGAATACCTGTTTCAATAATTTTCAAAATATAACTCACCGGCAAGGGTTAACTTTGGTTAAATGGCTTAAAATAAAACTTTATGATATTTTTTAGGACCTTTAATTCATATAAACATCCTTCAAGCCCCTGAAAACTATAAATTTTGCTAAGCAAAGCCAAAAATTGAAAAAACCTATAAAGTCACCTAAATACATACATAAAAATCAAAGAAAAGATTTAAAGTAACCTAAAATACAAACTTAAAAATGAACAAAACCATGTTTCAAAAAATAAGCAAATTCTTTAAAATGAGAAGCAAAAACAGGCTATAACATCCTGCATTGAAGCTTCCACCGGTGACTTAAGGTACCAGTTGAGAGAAAAGGAACCGACCGATCTAAAAACTACACAGGAGTTGGCCGATAAAATAGAAAATAATATGCAATATTCAGGAAATTCCAACATTCTAGGTTACACTAGGGAAAAAACTTCCTACAACAAAGAGAAGGGTAAAACCATTGAATCAGAAGAAAAGGGAACTTCTAAAGATCCCATGGAAAAGGTGACGGACATGATAAAAAACTTGGTTACTAGTCAAAACCAACTAATGGCCAATCATTCTACACAGTTGAGTGATATGTAAAATAGAATAATAACAATGGAAAGGAATAATGGACCTAGGAACTTTCAGCCCAAGCAGAATCAGATGTATGAAAAGAAATTTCCTGAGCAAGAGCCTAGGATTCCAAACCAATTAGACTCATCTAACATGGTAGAAGAAGTAATTCCATGGTGTAGACCCTATGAACAATTCCACCAAGAAAGCACTTGTTATGTTGCAAATCAAGTCATGGAACATGGACT
This sequence comes from Pseudotsuga menziesii, assembly GCA_001517045.1. Classification (NCBI taxonomy): domain Eukaryota; kingdom Viridiplantae; phylum Streptophyta; class Pinopsida; order Pinales; family Pinaceae; genus Pseudotsuga; species Pseudotsuga menziesii. Next base: position 52,650 of record LPNX011054951.1, on the reverse strand, counting down.
TCCCGAGGTTAGTAGTCAGTAAACAACTTCAAGCAATCCTGATCATGTATAGATGGTAGGCCAGGCCTACCCTTTGTCACCAGCTAAACAGTGCAAGCCTAAGGATGAAACCATTGCAGAATCTTATAGTGAAACTTATGATGAAAACTATAATATGCATGATGGGACTCCTACATGTTCTCCATATAATGATGACAATCTGTAAGGTTTATTGCCTTGTGACCTTTTCTCTGAAGAAGATGAGTATGAAAATGAAGACAAGTATAACTTGGAGCATGATACAAGTGACAAAGACTCCCTTATCTCTGATAAAGATGTTGATGAGGAGTCCTGGAAATTCATGGAAAATCCAGTGTATGACATGAATAAAGAGGAAAATAATGAACAAGAAACTTTTGACGGTTTTGTTGATTCTCCTATCTATGGCATATCTAAAGGAGAGAGCATGGACCATATGTTGGTTGGAATATTTCACCTCCTGTGGACAGTAAGGTGTTCCACTACTCTGAATGGTTTATATCCAGAACAAATAGAGGACAGAGGTTGAAGACTCTCCCTAGACGTCGTAGATACCTGGAATGAAATGCGTCGATAGTAACCCTGTGTATCTGCAATAAAGCTTCAACATGCAAACATATCGAAACTACAAGAATATAATCTACTGATCTATGTTAGTGACTAAGGAATCTAACAACATACATGTGAAATCAAACAACAACAATATATGTGGGATAGAAATCAACTTGCATTAAAGAAAAATGAAAAAGTTTACAACCGAGCCTTAGTGTTGACATGCATCTCCATGAAAACAAGCATTCTTATCCCTGTAAGCTCTAATTCTAGCTCTCTATGCTCTCCAAATGATCTTGGGCCAAGTAATCAATCCAACAGCATAACAATACCTTAAGAGTTCTCCCCTCAACCATGGATGTGAGCTTGTATTTATAAGGCTCAATGGATAGGGTAGGTTGAGAGATTAGTGGGTGAGGTGGCCTCTAAGATCCTAGGATGAGGGATCTCGAGCAACTGACCCACAACAATAGGGATAAGAGAGGACATGAGGCTCATCATCTAGAATCCTCGAGAAAATTCTTTTTCCCTTTTTACCCAGGGTAACGCGTTTCTCCTTCAATGACAGAGCGGTTCTGGTAAGAAATGCTTATGGACTAAGGGCCATAAGCGGTGGCACCGCTTGTGGGAAACAGGGGATAGGTGGTGCGAACAAGGTACCGCTCCTGCACAACAGAGGAAGCATGGTGCTGGGAATTTTCATGGAAGATTGATAATTAACATGAGTTTCCACTCCAAGAACTGGGATTCAGGGCAAGTAGGTATGTCCAAGGTCTTATCACATGATGGTAACATGATTTTGATATAATAGGATGCCCCCCAAAGCATGAGTCTTAGAGGGATACGATAAACGAGAGATTTGAGAGAACAATTCGTCTCCATGAGATGAAAATGTTGGCTCAAATGGAGCATGTTGTCAAGTAGGCATCTGTAGTACATCAGTATGTTGACTCATAGACGCAAGTAACCAAACTCATGGCTACAGACCAATACAAGGCAGATCAATGAGAGGAATAAACAAGCATGTCTACTAGAATACAGTGTAGATCCATGTGATAGAGGACTCAAAATTGGACATAGCTACCAGACATACAACGTAGATATATGTCATACAAACGCAAATTTGAGCATAGCCACGACAATACCAATGTGGATCCATGCTAGATATACAAAACTCCATCTCAACCTGGGGAAAAAGCAATGAGCGCTTTTAAACAAATGCCCAGGGTCTTCGTCTCGTCTTCCACAAAGTATGATTCTATCCATGTGATTACAATGATCTGAAGTAGAGCATGGTAGAAACCACTTGATTACCAACCAATGATGTGAACCATTAACAAGTGCTAGGGAGATCACCCTCGATGTCAATGATTCCCAAGGTACCCTAGTACAATCTACTGAGTGTGAATAGATGTCCTGATGTCAAACACCCAGTCGATTCTATCGATCAAAGGTCAATTATGTGAACCTATGTCGACAGCGAGAGATTTTGTCATTAAGGCATATAGATCTCAAGGTACTAAATATTGTTTCTAAGACTATTTCCCGGATAATGAGCTGATGTCGACGGGAAAAGTCTCGTCGAAGGAGGGCCATGATGAGTCCCACATCGACAACATGAAACTCGGAACATAGTTCTGGAGTGATGTGAATGTAGTAACCATAAGACTAACTCAAAGATACCGACACAAAAACTATGTAGACTGTAGAGGTAAAACTTCTTCAAATCCCCTTTGAACATTGGGTGGCAGGATGAAAAGACTTGGCAGCATGACTGAACAAGACAAATACACAATGTGACAGTGGACAATGCATTCTTTTGAAAGACTCAAAGGAGTGGCATGACTCATGAAAGTGGATTGTCATGGAGATCAGTTGAATACCCAATTGACTGACATGATGTGCAGACAAGTGCCATTTTTAAAGGTAACGACAAACTACTGCCATTATTTACAAAATGATTCCCTTCCCATTTCCCCCATCATGATCAATGAGTGCCTCTTTTTTGGTTTTATGAGTTCAAAGAGGGTAACAAATCCTCGATATAGCTTGTCAGAAGACAAGTCTAGACTCGTATGTTTTATGAACCTGAGAGAGGAGGGGTTCATTCCCAAAAAAGGTCTCTCAATGTTTAATTTAACGAGTTCACTGAAAGAAAACTCGGTCTCGTTCATGTTTAGAGAGTTTGAATGAATACGGAAGAAGACTCCAAAGGGGTCCTTTTTCGTATGATTTAGTCTTTAAGGCCCAAAAAGGTGTAAAATCATACCTTAGAGAACTCTTCCAGTCATGATTAGCTAGAGTGTTCCTTTTTCGTAAATAGTCCTATCTGAACCGAAAAAGAGATAACCTATCGTCGGATGGACAACTCTTCAAATACTTTAACGAGCGTGAAGAAGACAAGATCGCTCGATGATCTTTTTCATATTTAGGGATCCTGAAAAGAGTTTAAAGAGAACTCCATGAGGTTTCTTTACACAATGTCATATTTTACGAGCCGGGAAAGAATAAAAAATAGACTCGACAATCTTTTCATGTTTAAGGAGTCTGAAAAAGAGGTGAAAAGAAGACTCCATGATGCTTCCTTACACAATGTTAGTTTTTAATGAGCCTGGAAAGCAATTGAAATGGACTCGAAACTTTGATACTAGATTTTAATGAGCATGAAAAAGTGCCGTAATAAACGCTCAATGACCTTTTCCGTTTTATGAAAGTGCGAAAAATCCATAAACAAACTTCCCAAAGCTTCTTACTAAAGTTCTCTTATCCTACAAACGACTCGGAAACAAGTGTTAAATGCATTCATAACTAGCATTAAGGGATTACGACAGATCAACTTTGACTAAAATATGATTTTATATCAAAACTATAGTATGTCAGACCCAAAAATGCCTATATAAGTCATGTAAATAGTAAAAAATCAAGTCATTTCACTATTTACCTATAGCAGAGAGCACTTGGAGCATTTTCTTAGCCAGATCTTTAGCAGCTAATACCGGGAGTTTCCACCGTCCATTTTCAACATCGTCACTTGCATGTAACAGCTAAGACCCTTCTCTTTCATTTCATAGCATTTATTTTCAGTCTAGGTGGGGTTTTGGGCCCATATGGAAAGCCCTAAAACCTTAAAAGTGGGCACCCCGGATACCCCTTGCGGGATACGCGATACCACCCTAGAACCGTGCCTCTAACATAGTTGACAGGCGGCGCCACCGCCTTTCTCCAACGGTGCATAGGCGATGCCAGCTGTGGAGAATTTAAACTAATAGTATGAGAAATATAAATTCATTCCTTTGATTTTTAATGATTAAGGATGATTCTAATGCATACTATGATTGTTTTTGGCAGGTCTAGGTTGCTCAAAACACAGTGATATGGAAAGAAGGAATGCATGACAATGAGGATTCTACTGCTGAGAGAAATGTAGATTGTATCGCTGCATTACGGGGCTATGGGCTCCTGAATTTCTTCCAGACCCCAAGCATGGTGTCACACGAGCGGTTACTGGAACACATACTGCAGATGTGGAATCCAGAGCAGCAGTATTTCGAGGTGGCGGCCCATATCCTTACAGTGGAAGTAGAGGACATCTACTTCTTGACAGGTCTCTCAGGACGGGGTGCCCCGATCTCACTAACAGGATCCCGTGGAGAGGATATTACCACTCGAGAGCTAATAGATCGTCACTGTGCACCAGGGATGGGTACATCGGGGAAGAAGATCCCCATCAAAGTAGTGATATATAGGGCCCTATGAATCATCATGTTTACCATGCAGAGGGTATCCGGGATTCAGGGTGTGCACCAGGCTTCTAGGGCACACATGTTGTACACCATAGAGGCCATGGCACCCACGGTGTTCAGCTGGGCGGAGGAAATGCTTCCAATTTTCAAAGATCAGATGACTAAGTGTCGGTAGGGAGAGCTAAAGCAGTTTGGCTTTAGTTCCATTTTAGTCTGCTTCTTCTTCAAGTGGGTTCCACAGATGAGACCTCAGGTGGTCTTCCGGAGTCTAAGAGCATGGGACCCCCGTATGTTGAGGTCGGTCCAGGTCATGGCTCGCACAGGAGCGGGTAGGGGAAGAGTGAAGTTTGGTAACTTGTTCTTCAGATGGCTTTGAGATCAAATCCTCATGGTTGAGGATTACGCTTACACATGCACAGACTTCACCGGAGATCCTGACCTACCACTCCCACCTAGCGGACAGTGGGGTGACATCGGTAAGAAGCAAGAAACCCTAAAATGGATGAAATTTTTTTATGTTTTTTGATGTTTTATATTTTTTATGTTAAGTGACAAGACCTGTATATTCTCATGTAGATGTGGGAGCAGCGCGAACTGGAGGAGCATCTCCGTTGGATAGGTGAACTGGAGCCCACTTTTTACCACAGGGTGATGATATGACCGGGGAGCTAGAGAAAAACCTAGAGAGGTTGACCTTGGGTATCCCAGATGCTGACATTAATAACCTCCCGATGAGATATTAGAGATCCACAGTGGGAGTACCGGGTCAATTCAGTAGGCTGCTACGTAGAGTAGCTCGAGCAGTGATGTGCTATCACGAGCACCACTAGTGTATGAGATATGTATAGAAAGATGACAGCTTCAGGATTTTGTATGATGATTTTTCCTAAAATCCTATGTGCTTTAGATGAGGTCTCAGGACCTATTTTTTGTAAACTTTTTCGTATATATATATACACACTTTTACACGGTGTTTATATGTTTCAAATGGCAAATGCATTTTCTATGAGTTTTATGTCTTTGAATGTTTATTTACAATGTACCATGTTTGATTTGATGTCATGAATGGGCAATATGCAAATCTAGGATGTAATTAGCTAATGAGTCAGCAACTACATTATGTTCCCTAGGGATATGCCTATAGGTGATGGTTTCAAATGATTTTTCTAGCAAACGTACTCTCCGAAAGAGGTGGAGGAGCACCGGGTTCCTAATGGTGTAGACATGGTTTAAATGGAAACCACGAGTTGTGATTCCATCAAGACTACTAGATCACGAACATCCTGGGAGGTTGCTTTAGTCAGAAGACCGATGACTACTTCATACTCAGCGATGTTATTAGTAGCGGCACCTATACAAACCGCTCCTGAACTGACCAAATATTTAGCTGGGGAATAGAGGACCCAATCAACTGAGGCAAGATTCAAGGTGTGGCGATAAGCACCATCAGCGAAGCCATAGAAATCCATCTGCATGACCAAAACATGGTATAAACAGATGCGGACACTAAACTCAAAACCATCTTGAATAAACTAATAGCACATTGAAATTCAATCAATATACATATATACAAGATACTATCCAAGAAAGACCTAGGCATAGTACCTTTTCAAGTACAACCCATTGCGAGATTTCCCCAAAGGGATTCCATCATAATCAACGAGCTCGTAAGCTCCTTTCTCTAACACCTTAGAAATAATGAAAGGTCTGTACCACATGGATTCGAACTTACCCTTCCCTAGTTTGTCATATCTCTGGTCATAAGTCAATACTAGGTCACCCTCGTTAAAGACACGAGGTTGGACGGATTTATCATACTATGCCTTGACGCTTTTCTTATGCGCCTCATTATCCAAGGCAGCATCTCTCTGAGTCTCGTCAAGGTTACTCAAGTACAAAAATCTTTCTTCCTCTGCAGAAGTGTCTGGGAGAAGTTCGACGACAAGTTGTAAGGATGGAATCTGACATTGGATCGGCAAGACAGCTTTGAGTCCATAGACAAGCTGGAATGGAGTGAAACTAGTAGCTATTTTCATAGAAGTCTGATAAGCCCAAAGAGCGGAGAACAGAACGTGGTGGAAATTGGATTTATGATCTCCAACCATCCAATGAAGCATATTTTTCAAAACATTTTTAATGGCCTATACTTGACCATTAGCTTGTGGATAGTATGGCATAGAGTTTTCATGGCGAAAACCTAGCTTGGCACTCAGTTCCTCCATCATTTGATTACGGAAATGGGATCTGTGATCAGTAACGATGGACTGCAGAAATCCAAATCTAGCTATGATATGATTAAACAAGAAGAGAGAAGAAGTCTTACCATCTTCTACATATGTAGGCATGGCCTCAGCCCATTTTGTGAAATAATCAATGGCTACGATGATGTAACCATGCCCCTCTATTGAGGTAGGATTACAATGCATGAATTCAATCCCCCATTTGGTGAATGGGCCAACCACAATGATAGGGTGTAGCAGAGCAGGATGGGTGTGATTTTTAGGATAAAAGTGTTGACAAGGTGGGCATTTCTTAACATCCTCATGACAATCTTTGAAGACAGAAGGCCAGAAATAGCCAGCGCAAAGGATTTTCTAGGCTGTAGCCATCCCAAATAAATGACCACCACATGCTCCAGAGTGGCAATCATTCAACACATGTTCAGCCTCCTCATGAGTGAGGCATCGCCGGAGAATAGAGTCAATCCCACGTCTATACAAGGTATCATTCAAGATGAGATAGTATTTTGCGTGGTGACGAATACAACGTCGATCATCGCAGGATAAATGCGGCTGAAATCGTTGTGTCTGGAGATAAATCAACAAATCTCCATACCAAGGATCAGTAGTGCTAATCAGGAACAAGAATTCATCTGGAAATGAATCACTGGGATTAGATTCTGTCGAATCATAGGGAAGATCACACATAAGCTCGGCAAAGACCAAGGATTTTTTTGATGTGGCCTTGGAAAACTCTAGATCAAACTCATGAAGGATGACGATCCAGCAGGAGTACTTGCCCCCAAGCACCTGACGAGTCAGGATGTAATACATCGGGTTCTGATCTGCCAATACGGTGGTAGTGTAGAGCAAAATTTAGTGACGAAATTTTTGTACAGCAATGACTGTAGCCAATGCTAACTTTTCCACACGTGAATAACGAGTTTCGAAATCCATAAGATTCTTACTGGCGTAATAAATTATGTGCTCCTGACCGTGGAGATTTTCCTGCACTAAAACCATGGCGATGGTAGTAGCGGAGGAAGCAATATACAAGAGAAATTCCTTTGAATAATCCGGGGGGTGTATCACAAGTGAATGAGTCAGAGCGTGCTTAATATTATCAAAGGTGCGTTGGGCCTGGTCATCCCATAAGAATGGAGTGTTCTTCTTGAGGAGGCACATATAACCGTGTGTTTTCTCTGCAAAATTGCACATGAAATGATAGAGAAAGTTTGCCTTCCCTTGCAAAATTTGAAGTTCAAGGAGATTAGTTGGGGTTGGTAGATCTAAAATAGCGGCAATCTTCAAAGGATTTATTCGGATGCCATCTTTGGATACCACAAATCCTAGCAAACGTCCCGTCTCAACGCAAAAAACACATTTATGCGGATTGAGCCATATATTATAATGACGGCACCTCAAGAATATGTCTCTAAGATGACCAAGGTGGTCCTCCCATCGTTGTGAATGAGTAGGGAGGTCGTCAAGGTACAGTTCAACAATATGTTTAATATCGTGAAACGCATAGGACATCGCACGCTTGAACGTGGCTCTAGCATTTTTCAAGCCAAAAGGTAACTTCTTATATTGAAAGGTTCCCCATGGGAAAATGAATGCTTTCTTATGCTGATCGGAGGGTAATATCTCAATTTGATTATAGCCAGAGAATCCATCCATGAATGAAAAGATGACACTTCCAACACAGTTGTCGATAATCTGATCGATGTCCGGGGTAGGAAAGTTGTCTTTGGGACAAGCTTTATTCAAATCCCTAAAATTGATGTAGACTCTAATGGTTCCCTACTTTTTATTGATAGGGACAACGTTCGATACCCATTCCATCAGGGGTACAGGATAAATAAACCCATCTTTGAGAAGTTTCTCATTTTCATCTTTAATAGTTGCGGCCTTTTGAGGATGGACTTGCCTAAGTTTCTGATTGACAGGTTTAGCCATGGGATAGGTTTTAATCTCATGTACCACAATGGATGGGTCAATCCCCGGCATCTCTTCATAGGACCAAGCAAAAATATCACATAATTCCTTAAAAAGTGCCTTATATGCTTCAGATTCATCTGCCGAGCAGTTGTTCCCAACATGAACATGCTCGATAGTATCAGGCTTGGCTGATATGTCAATCGGGTTCGTCTGAGTAATGTTGCAAAGGTTTCCTTTAGAATATGTATATTGCAACAATATAGGACTTTGGGGAACGTTGAAAATATCAGTAGGAAACAAGGATGAAAAATCATGGCTAACCGAACTGGTGTTAGGGAGGAACATGGATCTATGATGGTGATCCTCCCAAATGGGCTCATTCGTATTCCTGATCTCCATAATGGACTCATCGGAAGGAAAAGTCTCAGAGAGATAATATAGAACAGGAAGAGAAGGTTCTAACCAGTACGGTAAATGGTAAGGATCTGAAGCCACAAGATGAAGGTCATCCGTGTGATCATCAGAAAAAAGTTTGAATGGTGTCATACATAGCTTCATGTGGACTCAACAGCATGTTTACCCTTAGGCTCATAATCAAATGAGGCAATCATATGGACTGTCATGGTATCCATGCTAGGAGCAATGGATGGAAAAATCCCCATAAGGGATGAATCCTTCAACATGCTTACCCTAATGGACTAGTAAGGAGGAGGGGACTAACCTAACATGGGGATGTTATTAGCTATGGAGGTAGTAACATCCAGCGTATAGAAATCAAGCTGATCAATAGTAACAATTCTCTCTAGATGCGGAAATTGGACTGTTCGGAATACTGTTGAGGCAATAACATTCATGGCATAGAACCAATTCCTTCCTAGAAGGAGGTTGTAATCTAAAGGGGCATCTACCACTTCTACTTGAATGGAAATGGTTTTTCCCCCCAGCTTGATCACTAGGGCTGATATGAGACCATGGGGTTGGAAACCCCGTCCGTCAAAGGCTTTAAGGGTCATAGGTGATGTGACAAGCTCAGGAGAGCCGAGAACCTTCCAACAAGTCAGAGACAAAAATGAGGTCGAAGCTCCTTCATCTAGTACCATTCAGAAAACTTTCTTTCCCAATACTTTTGTAATGATCTAAAAAGCAAGTTTATGCGGTAATCTAGGCTTATAGTTCTCAACATTGAAATGAATCAAATTAGTATTATCCGGGTCTAAAGCTCCTAATGATGTCAACAAGTTTTTACGCTGTGTAGGGAAACTTTGGAGTACCTCTAAGGTCGACATCGCACAAGGTTCCTGAGCGAGATCTTCAACCACATTATAAAATTGAGAAGCTCGGGCATTGGGATATAAGACATCTTTCTGAAGAGTACTCTTAGGTGGGTGAAAAATCATGTCGAGAGTAGGCTTCTCGATAGATAAGGGGACAGTAGATGAGGATTCGGGAGAACTAGTAGAGGGTGCTTTCCCTGAAGAATAATGATCTTCTTTCTTATCTGCGGGTTTGTCATAATTGTGAATTCGAGTTTGCAGATTGATGGTATCTGAGGATATCATACAAATTTCCTCTAATGAACTAGAATTACCCTGATTAGACATGTGGTCTATCAGTTGTTGTTGAGAGGGAAAAGGATCCGTAAGTACTATAGGTGTGGGATTGGACTTCAGAAATTGGGAGATTTCATCCCTACTAGGACAGTCCTTTGAAAAATGGTCACCACCGCATAGCAGACATGGATATTTTTCCTTCTTTTTCCCTTTGTCGTTATCACTGTTGGTTGGTCATGGAGTCTCCTGCTAGTTTCCATCTTTTTTACTTCTATTTTTACCTTTATTTTTATTATTACCCGAGGTTTGAGTATTTTGAATAGAGTTGACCTCGACAGAAACCTTAGGAGTCGAAGGAGTAGGGGTGGCAGTTTGGGTTTGCTTGGCAGGTTTCACTGCTGACGAGGACTGGATTGAACCAACAATCCCATCAACAGGTACTTCTGCTAGTGGCTTGGTAGGATCAGTGCTGGGGTGAGGAGGTTGAGGAATCAGGTCATAAAGAGTTCTAGATTAGGAATAGACCAAGTCTAGGTATTGAGCCCGACTAATAGCCTCCTCTTCGGTAACGACACTTCCCATAGCCACATCTCAAGAAATAGGAGGCAACAAGGATTTAGTGAACCAATCAACTAATAACTGATCTGGAATAGGGGCCTTAATAAGCCTTCTCTGCCTTCTCCAATCATGAATATGATCAGAAATGTGGGTGGAGGTGTTCTGTCAAAGAGAGGTTAAAATATCAGTGCCCATTTCATAACGAATAGGGAGATGAAAGTGTGTAAGAAACACGGTTTCCAACGAGCCAAAATCCACAAACGAATGTTGTGGGAGTTCAATATACCACTTCGCGGCCATACCAGTCAAAGTTCACTGAAAGAGTAGTAACCGAACATAATCATCCATGAGGGAGTTTGAAGAACACCACAAATGGAATGTCATAACATGGTTCTTTGGGTCGTCTCCTTGCTTCCCGTCAAATTTCTAGATATCCAATGGTAACTTTACTAGAATGGGAGGCCATGAGGGATTGTGTCGAATGGGATCATTAATCAACTTGGAAAAATTAGGCAAGTCCAAATTTGCTAGGAAAGGTAACTGTCGGTTGGGTTGCACATACTGATAATATGGATATGGCATATAATTACCAGTAGGATCATAAGTTGACTGAAAAATAGGTTGTTGTGATGAAGAACTACCGAAAAATCCACCCACAAAGGGTTGATTTCCTAGATCAGGATCGTTAGGACCGCTAGGGCCTCCAAGAGGAGGACCACCAGGGCCACCGAGACCACCAGGACCACCGGGACCACTAGGACCATCAGGCCCACCAAGAGGCAGACCACCAAACCCTCCAGAGCCATCAGGAGGTAAACCTCTAGAGCCTCCGAAACCACTAGGCGAAGAGCCACCAAACCCTCCAGAGCCATAAGGAGGAAAGCCAACAGGCCCTCCAAGACCACTAGGACCATAAGGAGGAAAGTTTCCAGATCCTCCAAGATCATTAGGTCCCCCAAGGGGAGGACCTCCATAAGGAGGTCCTCCGACACCTCCCATAGTATGTATAAGTATCCCCCCCATCGCTGGCATGTAAGACCATTTGGGTTGCCCCCATGGCGTAAAAGTGTTACTAGGGTATGGAATTCTAGCATAAGGAATTCCTATAGGATTGGGTGGATGATTACCTATAGGTATTTGATAACCATAACCTCCAGAAGACTGAACAGTTACAGGTTGTGACCCCAAGGGCTGACCTGAACTGGATGGGGGATTAACCACGTTAGTATGGGTGGGAGGGACATAAACTGTAGATGATTCTATGTTAGAGTTATGCCCTTGACTAGGTACAATTTCGGCCGCAGATAACGTAGGTCGTGCTGGGGGTTACCCCTCGACACTAGAAGGTACTGACGAAATGGGAATTGAAGTTTGGGCCCCAGGTGTAGAAGACCTAGGAGGATTAGGAACAGACATAACATGAGAGGTGATAGGGGTGGTAATTTGATCTGGGTTGTGGGGTGTTATTGGATGATCCATAATCAGTTCAATGGGTCTCATAAAATCGGCAAGTGAATGATATCCCACAGGAACAGATGTGGAACGTGACGGTGTTGAGCCTAATAGGTCATCTATTTGCTTGTCATTCTCCTGTGCATGGAGAATGGTAGCACAATATTGCCTACGTTCTTCCTCATCTTCAGAAGAGTTTAAACGAGTGCCAATTGAGGCAATGGCCTGTCCTATAGAGGTATCCCAAAATGGAGCATTGGGACCATAATCCGGATGGTTTGTATCCTAAACATGACCTTTCGTGGGAGAATCGAACGATGTATTTCCCCAAGAAGGTTGTTGGACCAAGGGAGGAGAGTGTGAAGAATATGGTACTCCACTTTCCACAACCACATTATCTCCCACTTGGGAGGTGGTAGCAGCTCCTTGGTCGATAGCTTCCATTGGATTTTCCCTTGAACCAGGAGTAAAATTGGGTGGTGAGCCCCGTACTCTTCTGGATTGTCTTAACTCAGCCAGTTTGTACATTTCCTATCTAACCTAGGGTCTGAAAATCTAGAAAACACACCAAAAAATTCCCCTACACAAGCTATAGGTCAAAACAAGCAAACTTAAAATGATAGGAGGAGTTCAAAAAGTCAGGTCTCTCACCAGGATTTTCAAGAAGGTGCCACTCGCGATATACCTTGAGGGTACATGCACAGTAATCTCCCCAAATGTTGTTTTCGGTGTATGGCTCCAAGCAAGACGGCCAAAGGGATTTTCTCAGATAGATAAGGTATCCTAGTGGGGTATCCCGATATACTCAAGGTACATGGGAGCTCGAATTGGTAGTAGTGTTGTCTAATGCATAACCGTACACAAGGGGCCTTCTAATATACAATCGAGTACGTGAAGTACCTTTCTATATGCCTCAAGGGTACGTGAAAGGCCGTTCGATATACCGACGGTACGTCGAAGAACCGTGTGAGTCTCAGGATGTAATGCTGACAAATAACGACAGCTCCTATGCTTAACGACCCCCGAACACGTCTCTAACCTATCACTCCAATTGATACGTAAATTTTAACCTATAACTATCGTTAATTTTAAATTGGACGGTTAGGTGAATGCATGATGTTTTGACAGAAAAGTAAAACCATGCAATATGCTTGTGCAAATATTTCACTTTACCATTCAGTATGCCTACTTACGGGAGGGAAAGAGAGTATTTTCCTTTGCTTCAAAACCAAAAATATTTCCAAACAATGGTCATGAACACCAAATCAAAGACAAGCAATAACTTTTCCAAACTGATTTCTCTTTTCTGAAAGCAATGAGAAGGGCAAGAATCTCTTTTCCTGAAAGAAAAACCACAAAGCCCACTATATGCAAATGCACTCTATTTTTTCAATTTTCTCAAAACATAAGCAAAGCTAACTTAAAACTACAATATTTTTTATTTTGATTGAGATAGTTATAAATGTATAAGAGATGAAAGAATGTGAAAATCCTGAAAGCTTGTAAATCCAATTAGAAAACCAATGTCCAACGCTCAATGATGATATCCTAGTCTCAGTCAAAAATTTTCTTTTTTAAAGGAAGGAAAAATAAGTTTACTATGCAAACAAGAAATGAAACCTAGAAGCTAATCTAGCGTTCTTCTTTTAGTCTATGTAACCAAAATGAAAAGAGATCTTACCAACACCCTAAGCCTTTCAGAAAATAAGAAATCCTTTCGCAAACACAACCAACAAGAATAGAAGCGGATGAACAATCAAAAAGCCTAATCTAGCTTCTGAAATTTCCAATCAAATCAATCTTAAACCATAAAATTTCAAGCCACAGGCATAAGAGTCTGTCACACAAGTTTGACAGTGCAGAACTGAAAGCTACACAACTCAAATTTTTACAAAAAAAATGAGAAAAAGGGGTTTTGGAATGATGCCTACCTGGCACCGTGCTTCTCTGGTGTTGACAGGGTGGTTCTACCCAAGCACCGCTTCTCACCAATGGGTTACAGGCCGTGGCACCGCAAACTGCTCACTTTGTTCAGGCGGTGGCACCGCTCCTCATACACTACATAGGCGCAATTCCCTGTAGATGACTAAAACACAAAGAGAACGATGGATCAAGTCAAAAAATACTAGATCAAGGTAAATACTGCTAGATTGAGTATGGAAACAGAGCATAAAAGGTTCAGATGACTCAGATCTGAATAGATCTGAAAGTTTCAAACCCAAATAGACTAAGTCAGAAAGCAGATCTGACTGAAGAGAGTTGAAGAAGGAGCCAGGATTCAGACAAGAGTTGCATACTGAGGAAGATCAGAACAACTGATACATATATATATTCCCCAGTGGAGTCACCAAATTTGTTGGTTGGAATATTTCACCTCCTACGGATAGCAAGGTGTTCCACTGGTCTGAATGGTTCAGATCCAGAACAAATAGAGGACATAGGTTGAAGACTCTCCCTAGACGTCGTAGATACCTAGAATGAAATGCTTCAATAGTAACCCTGTGTACCTGCAATAAATATTTAACACGCAAACATATCAAAACTGCCAGAATATAATCTACCGATCTATGTTAGTGACTAAGGAATCTAACAACATACATGTGAAATCAAACAACAACAATATATGTGGGACAGAAATCAACTTGCATTAAAGAAATATGAAGAAGTTTACAGCCGAGCCTTAGTGTTGACATGCATCTCCATGATACCAAGCATTCTCATCCTCATAAGCTTCGACTCTAGCTCTCTATCCTCTCCAAATGATCTTGGGCCAAGTATACAATCCAACAGCATAACAATACATTAAGAGTTCTCCCCTCAACCATGGATATGAGCTTGTATTTATAAGGCTCAATGGATAGGGTAGGTTGAGAGCTTAGTGGGTGAGGTGGCCTCTAATATCCTAGGATGAGGGATCTCGAGCTCAACTGACCCACAACAGTAGGGATAAGGGAGGACATGAAGCTTATCATCTAGAAGCCTCAAGAAACTTCTCTTTTTCCCTTTTTACCCAAGGTACCGCGTTTCTCCTTTAATGACAGAGTGGTTCTGGTAAGAAACACTTATGGACTAAGGGCCATAAGTGGTGGCACCGCTTGTGGGAAACAGGGGATAGGTGGTGCAAACAAGGTACCACTCCTGGACAACAGAGGAAGTGCAGTGCTGGGAATTTTCATGGAAGATTGATAATTAACATGAGTTTCCACTCTAAGAGCTGGGATTCAGGGCAAGTAGGTATGTCCAAGGTCTTATCACATGATGGTGACAGGATTTTGGTATAACACCATATGGCCTTGGGAAACTTTGATATGGAAAAGGAGCATGCATTTTATCCATATGATCATTCTTAGCCATATATCAGTATCAGTAATGAAGACAAAGAGAACTTGATATTGGAACTTGATATCAGCAATGGGGAATCAATCACATCTGACATAGATGGTGGTGATGACTATTGGGATTTTTTTGGATATCTTATTAAGAATCCTATATATGCTATATCCAGCAAGGGGAGTGTCTATTTAGAAATTTTTGGAAGTCCAATCTACTATACTTCCATAGAGGGAAGCATGGATCTGGAGACCTGGGAAAATCCTAGTATAGAACAGCAACATTCAAAACTCTTATATGGTCATTCAGATTCATATCATGCAGAGCCATAGAAAGGTATCAATAATGAATACATTGAGAAACATTGTTGTGAAAAGACAAATATGATGCAGTCAGTAGAGTTTCCTTATGATTTGGAGCCGCTAGGGGCTTATACAATGAATTCCCATCCGGTAAGCCTTGATTATCAGCATGATGGTGTATTCAATCTGCTTCATCATTCCGATTTGTGTAAAAACCCTATCCAGTCATGGATAAAAGCAGCTTGTGCAAGCACCTACCAGTTTGGGAAGAAGTTTGATGACATTATTCATGCCTATGATTTCCCATCCATCCCGCCCATTCCGGATCATCGCGCAGGTTTTCATTTTCTGAATAAAGTATCCTTACTTTGGTTGGTAACCAAAGACAAGGAAAAAAAATTATGTTAATAAAATGCTTAGGTAGTTACGTTGGATTTTTTATTACACCTAACCTTTTTATATCATGCTTAGAGTAGCAAAATAAGCTACTTAAAAGAGAGCATTTAATTTCCATATTTATGTTTTGTACTTGGCTGTAATAAAACTTTTATTTCATGAGTTAGTTAAATTTATTTTGTTTAAATAAATCAGCTTAAAGGTTCATTGGGTTTTTATATAAAGCTTGTGCTACTGAGGTTTTCTTGTCAAGTTGAGATGTTTTTACAGCGTGTATAAACTAGAGATTCTGGTGTTCTTGTATCCTCTCCTTTCCCTATGACCAGATTGAGCACACGTCCCGCAGTTGGAGCCAAATGTTACCACCTAAGTTGTACTTACTAGTTTTTATCAAGTGAGCCTGGTGAACCAGACAAAGATAATTTGTACGAACTTCCAAAGACCTTCAGAAGTACTTCTGGCAGGTTCTTGTTGTACTATATCACATGTTCATACCCCATGGGGGCGTTGTAATAAGATGTTCTAGCATGATAGTGTCTATAAAAGACTCGATCTCTTAGACTTTATTTGTCAATACGATCAGCCCAGGGTGTTTTTTCCCTTGGTTATTATTGGTTGTTAAAAAAACGACTGATAAATTCTGAGTTTTTTACTCAATACCTCCAAAGTTGGGGTGGTTGGCTTGGCATTTAGGCCTATTGAGGTTATTAGAGTCTATGTTTCAATGTATAAACATGTTAGGCATCATGGTCGAGTCATATGAACATGTCTAAGTCCCCCTAAGTTTTTTATTTTATTTTATTTTCTAAGTTTTTTAAATTTTAATTTTTCCACAAAACTTAGGCTATTTTTTAATAGTCTAATTGGAAAATTTTGGTTTTGTAATAAAAGTGGGCTCGGAAATCAGTTTCAGTCATGGGGGTACTCATTTTCAAGATTAGAGCACCATGTAAATCCATAGACCCACTTTTTATAAGTTTTGAGTGATTTTTCCATCACTCAGGTCAAAAATCCCTAAAAATCAAATATTGATTATTTAATTGATGAATTAATTAAATAATGGAGAAAACCCCAAATCCTAAAACATTGGGATTTGCTCCGATTTGACTGAAATTAGTCTCATCGGCTTGGAATTGATTGGATCTGACAATTCCTTAACTGAAGGAGGTGATCTAGGCTGATCTGGGAGTGCATTATTGCATGCAATCTTGGGAATTGCACCCTCCCTCTCTCCTCCATGCGTGTGGGCCTCTCTGGTTGAGTTTTGGTGGATGCTTCAGTCAGCAGGCTGAGGTATCAGACAGATCAGGTCTCTGATTGATATTTGCACTTAGTGAGACTCATATCAGGCTTAGTTAGACACAAATCAGGCTCATATTCACTCCACATGCAGCTCCACTCTCTCTCTCCTTGAGAATTGCGCCCCCCTAGGATAGATTTCATGTTTTTGCTATAAATAAAGCAACCATTTCCTCTTCCAAGCTAGTTAGAACTGGGATTGAGGTGTTGTTGCTATTGTACTTTTGTTATTGTTTACTATTCTGGAATAAAGAATATTTTGAGGCAAGATCTATGATGTAATGCTCTTCATGTGTGGATGGTGATTGTCAAATGCTTATGAGGTATAATTTGTGTTATTTATCTTTGCTTTTGTTGGTTAATTGTTGGTCTTGAAGGAGAGAGCTCCCTCCTATTAGGGTAATAGTTTATACTATTTTGATTTATGCTCTTACTGTTTGCTTGTTTCAGATCTATTGGAGTTGCATGAATTTTAAGTTTAATTGCATGCTTTCCAATTATCTTTTCCAGCATCACCTATGTTTTAACCATCTGTTTGTGCAAGGATTTCTAAGTTGTAAGTGATCTCACTTGTAGAAGGGGTTGATCTAGTTTGCATCTTCCTCATCTTCAATATCTTCTGGAGGACATAGTCCCTCGGTGTTCCACCAAAGCAGACTCCAAATCCCAACATTCCCAGGCTTCCAGTACTCTTTCTCGCTCTTCCTCCTTCAAAAAATCAATTTTCTTACCTGGTTACTGTGTTCGAAATATTTGATATCATTTGGATATGTTATATTAAAGTAAAACCTACATAGATCTGTTTTTTCAAGGCTCATAGACTAGATCTCATTCCTAAAAAGTTTCATAAAGCATTCTAGATCTAGTTTAGGGAAATCGTCCGTTTTCATGGCAATTTAAAGAGAATGCGTAGGTTGCATGCTTTACATTTCTATTTCTGTTTTAAAAAGATTAAATCCAGCAATCAGTGCATATTTCATTGGATTCCCAAATAGCAAGCCAAGATCCCAAGTGTTATAGCTGATTTTACCACTCCAGGTGAATCACACTTGTATGGCCTTCCCCTGTCCCTCTGCAGACTCCTTAGACCCCTTGGACCATTTTTTGTCCTTTGATGTTTCCTTGACGATCCCTATAAACATGTGAAAATTAATACACGCAACTTTTAAACCCCTAATCGCGTATATACACGGGTTTGACCCCTAAAACCGTGTACATCGGGATGTGTGCAAAATCCAAATCCTTTTGGAGTTTTCCTTGACATGGATCCGACTCACTTAACTCCTGGCCTTCCATATGCCTTGAGATTGCTCGGATTCGACCTTTCATTACCCCTTTGAAAAGCTATATAAGGAACTCTTTGGTACATTGAAGGCATATGAGAGAAGTGAGAGCAAAGAAACTATATTCCATTGTTGCTGGAACTTGTGCTTGAGTCTGCATCCCTTTGTCCCTTGGAGCACTTTTGTGTTCTTCCCAAGCTTGTCTTTTGCTTGTGATCTTGCTATCGAGAGATGGAGGATTGAGGTGGTGGAGGCCCAAGTGGGGGATTCAGTTTTTTCGATTCGCAGACGTGCCGACAGAGGTTGTATCTATTGTAATCTCTGATTTTATATTAATAGAAATATCTTTTCCTGTCCAATAATGTATGTTTGAATGAATATTTTATCCATGGATGATTTCAAATGCTTATACATTGTTGATTATATATGCTAGAATAGATCTAACACCAATATATATAGTATGCGTGTCTTGTTTACTTGTTGTTGAGGAAGTGATTTATCAATTCAAGATGAAGTTGGAAAGCTCAATGGGGATCTACTTCAACCGTCCAGAATAAGGTACGAGGTCTGATCCTTTAGTGTTAGACATTTGATTTCTATTGCATATTGGAAAGAATTGATTTCTGGAGTCAAGTTGTCTATTGTGGTACCCCAATCCATAGGAATTTCTCTCCTATGGCGACTCCACTGGGGAGTTCCTAGTAGTTGTCCTTTGGTGGTTTTCTATCGACATTCAATGACTTTGAATTGCTCTTTTTCTCTTGTTTCTGTGTCGGGTCTGGGGGCATGTTTGCCTGGTAGTGTCTGATTGGTGTGAAGTTTGTCTTAGCTTCTCTTTTTGCCTTTATTTTTATGCACCTTTCTTCCTGTATGTGATTTTTTGACTCACAATCGCGTATATATGCGGGTTTCACTGCTATTTCCGTGTACACACGCGGGTTTACTACGAAGAGTTGCATATGCCCTTAGTTTTTCCTTCTAGAGGAAGTTGGATGGTTGCTGGGTGAATTTTGATGATTACTGAGTCTCCTTTGATACTGCTAGAGTCTGTATACACCTCTATTTCTGACCAGAGATGTTTTTTTGTAGGGTAAAATTTCTTTTTTGAAGAATGTTCTTGTCATTGCATTTTTGATTTTTTGTTTTGGGATTAGTGCATTAGATTTCTTTTACCTTAGTACTTTGCTTGAGTGTTGCTTGAGTGTGCTTGCAGAGTCTGGGGGTTGTAGATCCATTCTTTTGCTTTTATATCTCATTTTTATTTCAAAAAATCCAAAATATTTGCTTATCATCATGCATTGCATCTTGCATTTTGCATAGTACTTGCACTAGATTTGCTTTGGAGTATTAGTCAGGATTTAATATAGGAAATCTTGCATTTATCATTTGAAGAAATTGTGCATTTCACGTAGTAGCATACCATGTTTTTCATGGACACAATGCATTTGCATTGATTGTTAGGTGTGCATTTTGCTTCATGTTGTGTCATAACGCCATTAGTTGCACGGCCATATACCTCTTTTGAGTAATAAATCCAATTAAAATCAACGCTTAATTAAAATGAACAACACTATTTTATTTGATAGGGTTCACCAACAAGATTAGGTTTTAGGGTCTTGGAATAGTTCATTGTGAGTAAATTCTCCAAGACCATTAAACAACAACATGTATGTGTCTGTCCAGGTGAGTGTGTGAAATTCCTTGGTATAACCAGTGTTTCTCAGGATCCTCTTCTCAAAACGGAGTTAAGCACGAGGCAGTGTGAGCGGTTATTGATTGGGATGACCCCTAGTCATAACTGAGTAGAACCGGAGATATTTCTAGGATTGAATTCGTATTTGGAGGCTCTTTCAAGAGTTTTGGTATTTGCTACCCTTCCCATACGGTCAATCCCACCTGCGACTGTCCACCTAAGCATTGATTATATTGAGGTGACCTTAGTGGCCTTACCTAGGATATCGAAGGGGTACTTTGCAAGGGTTATTCTGTGGGTGTCCCAGCCAGGTTGGGTTCGGACAGTACAATTGCTTTACGCGTTGAAGCTGAGGACCACAATAACTGGTTACGTACCTTTGCTTGTTGTGTATGGGAGTCTCAAGCCTCTCATGGGCGAGACATACCTGCTTCATTCGGGAGCTCACTTATCCTACCTTTAATTGCTCATAGTTGGCTTTAGATTTTCTTGGTGATTTCTCTGTGCACGTTAGCCTGCCTTAGGGTTTGCATAGATAGAGAGTCTTTTATATTTTTTGGAGTCATTGTGGATTCGGGTGCGGTGCCTTGCCATTCTTGTCATTTAGTAAGACTTCCACCTTATACATATCCTCCTCCTTTGGGAGAGAGAAATAGATAGTCCAGGCGGAATACTTTGCACATTGATTCACAAACGATGGGAGACCATGTAGAAGGTATTCCTGAACCACCTTCTCCCATTCAAGTGGAAGATGGGGATTTTACTCCTAACTATGATCCTTCACCTGATTTGACTGAGTTAGGTCCTATAATTTCTGAGATAGGTACTTTTCATGATAGACCTACTTACTCTAGTGTTGATCCCCCATTGACGCATCCCCGGTATGGAATGTCTGAAGATGATGAGACTCATTTTGAACCCGCGAGAACTAGTTATGATAGTTATGGTATGTCTGGTTTTCCCACACATGATTTGGCATTCCATGTCGAGTCTGAGTTTGAGCCTAACACTATGCCTAAGGGAACTCTCATTCCTTACCATGCGGAGAGGTTTGGGAGCACAAGTCACATTGCACCTTCCATCTCGGCGGTGGAAGCTACATCACATATTCCTCCTAGGTCTAGGGTTAGTGATCCTATTAGGATACCAGATCTGAGACGAGTGACTATAGGGAATAACACATACATAATTACATAGGTCCCTTCGTCCTTTGTCCCTAGTTCTTCGAATGTTCACCCTCCACCTCATTCACGTGGTCCTTTGGGCCGGAATGTTGCTACAAGTCATGTCTGTACTACGGTTACTCGACTAGTTGTGTCTCATGTTCAAGTACCGCTCGTTGTTTCGGGAGTTCATGTTCATACTTCTAGAGGTCATATTCCTACTTTCGAAGCATATATTCCTACTTCTGGAATGTATATTCCTACTTCCGGAGCGTATATTCCTACTTACGGAGTGTCTCATGGGACATCTTGTTATAGCGGATTTCACCACACTAGGTGAATCACACATTGTATGGCCTTCCCCTATCCCGCTGCAGACTCATTATTCCCTATGGACCATTTATTGTCTTTTGATGTATCATCGACCATCCCTAAAAACATTAGAAAAATGATATACGTGGCCTTTTCCCCGATAACCGCGTACATACGCGGATATTCCCTCTATAGTCGCGTACATCGGGATGTGTGCATAATCCAAAACTGTTGGACCATTCCTTGTCTTGAATTCAACTCATGTGACTCCTGGCCTTCCATATGCCTTGAGATCGCACGAATTCGACCTTTCAGTATCACTTTGGAAAGCTATATAAGGAACCATTGAGACATTGAAAAGAAGAGGAGAGAATTGAGAGTACCGAAACTATAGTCCATTGTTGCCAGAACTATACTTGAGTCTGCATCCCTTTGTCCCTTTGGAGCACTGTTTTGTTCTTCCCAAGCTTTCCTTTGTTAGTGAGCTTGCTATCGGAGTGATGGAGGATTGAGGTGGTGGAGGCCCAAGTGGGGGATTCATTTTCTCCAGTTCGCAGACGTGCCGTCAGAGGTTATCACTTGTAATCTCTGATTCATATTAATAGAAATATCTTTTCCTGTCCAGTAATGTGTATTTGAATGAATGTTGCATCCATTGGAATATGTCAAATGCTTATACATTATTGATTATATATGCTAGAATAGATCTAACACCATGAAATATAGTATGCTTGTATTGTTTATTTGTTGTTGAGGACGTGCTATAACAACTCAAGCTGAAGATTGGAAACCTCAACGGGGATCTACTTCAACCGTCCGGAATAAGGTACGAGGTTCGATCCTTTAGTGTTAGATATTTTTATTTCTATTGCATATTTGGAAAGATTGATTTCTGGAGTCTAGCTGTCTGTTGTGGTACCCCAAGCCATAGGAATTTCTCTTCGTAACAGAATTGGCGACTCCACTGGGGAGTTCCTAGTAATTGTCCTTTGGGGGTTGATCTTTTGGCATTCAATGTATTTGAAGTGCTCTCTCTCTCTTGTTTCTGTGTCGGGTATGGGGGCATTTATGCCTGGTAGAGCCTGATTGGTGTGAATTTAGTCTCAGCCTGTCTGTTTGCCTGAATTTTTGCATCTTTTTCTTCCTGTACGCGGGTTTTTCATTTACAGTCGCATATACACGCGGGTTCCTCTGGAATTTCCACGTATACACGCGGGTTCACTGCGCACAGTCGCGTATACCCTCGTTTTTACCTATTTGTGGAAGATTGTGGATTGCTGGGTGAATGCTGTTAGTTGCTGAGTCTCCTTTGGCACTGCCTGAGTCTGTTAAGGCCTCTGTTTTTGACCAGAAACGTTTTTTAGCCTAAATTTTTTTTTAGGAAAGTTCTTGTCATGGCATATTTGATTTTTTGTTTGAGATTAGTGCATTAGAGTCCTTTTGCCTTAGTTCTTTACTGGAATGTTGTTTATGTGTGCTTGCAGAGTCTGGGGTGGTTAGAATCATTCTCTTGCTTTTTGTATCTCTTTATTTTCAAAAAATCCTAAATATTTGGTTCTCATCATGCATTGCATTATGCATTTTGCATTGTACTTGCATTAGATGT
>LPNX011054951.1:1959-19534 GCA_001517045.1 Pseudotsuga menziesii | reverse complement strand
TGTACTCGTAGCGGTTAGTGTAGAAGACCTTCCAGATTGGTGGCATCCACTATATGCTACCTCCTTGATCGTGCCAGTATTCATGAGATTTCAGCTCTCATGACTTGTTCCAATATATGTCAGATATTTCCAGCCATTATGGAGACCTTGATCTATTATATATCTTCAGCCTATGTGGAGATCATTGTACTTTGTATATCTTCATCATGGAGATTCTGATCTATGTATATTGTACGTGGCGATGACCACATATGTTCTATCATGTTTCATGCCTATTCATGGTCATTGTACTCTTATGTATCCGGGACTGCTATATGTATGTGCAGTTATATGCAGAGTTGTATTATGGTATTATGCTGATTGGGTGGCTGGTCTTCCATTTGGGTACCTTCATCACTTCATTTCTGGGATGGACTTATAATGTATTTCGGCCATCGTATAACCCCTCTGATCTCATACATTAGGGGGCATCTATTATAGCGAATTTCACCACACTAGGTGAATCACACATTGTATGGCCTTCCCCTATCCCACTGCAGACTCATTATTCCCTATGTACCATTTATTGTCTTTTGATGTATCATCGACCATCCCTAAAAACATTAGAAAAATGATATACGCGGCCTTTTCCCCGATAACCGCGTACATACGCGGATATTCCCTCTATAGTCACATACATCGGGATGTGTGCATAATCCAAAACTGTTGGACCGTTCCTTGTCTTGAATCTGATTCATATGACTCTTGGCCTTCCATATGCCTTGAGATCGCACGGATTCGACCTTTCAGTATCACTTTGGAAAGCTATATAAGGAACCATTGAGACATTGAAAAGAAGAGGAGAGAATTGAGAGTACCGAAACTATAGTCCATTGTTGCCAAAACTATACTTGAGTCTGCATCCCTTTGTCCCTTTGGAGCACTGTTGTGTTCTTCCCAAGATTTCCTTTGTTAGTGAGCTTGCTATCGGAGTGATGGAGGATTGAGGTGGTGGAGGCCCAAGTGGGGGATTCAGTTTCTCCGGTTCGCAGACGTGCCGTCAAAGGTTGTCACTTGTAATCTCTGATTCATATTAATAGAAATATCTTTTCCTGTCCAGTAATGTGTATTTGAATGAATGTTGCATCCATTGGAATATGTCAAATGCTTATACATTATTGATTATATATGCTAGAATAGATCTAACACCATGAAATATAGTATGCTTGTATTATTTACTTGTTGTTGAGGACGTGCTATAACAATTCAAGCTGAAATTTGGAAACCTCAACGGGGATCTACTTCAACCGTCCGGAATAAGGTACGAGGTTTGATCCTTTAGTGTTAGATATTTTTATTTCTATTGCATATTGGGAAAGATTGATTTCTGGAGTCTAGCTGTCTGTTGTGGTACCCCAAGCCATAGGAATTTCTCTCCGTAACACATCTCATGCAATGACTTATGGACCCTATTATGGGACACAGTATGGACAGGGTTCTTCACCTTATGGGTGCGAGTATCAACAACCCTCTTACTCTCCAAATTACGGCTTTGTAGCTTCGAATAGTCAAGGTACACCACACTATAGTGCTTCCATGCCACCCTATACGGGTCAAACAGGAGGAGGGCACTATGGCCAAGGCCATGGTGGTTAATGTAATCAGACCTATGTGAATTAGAACTATCAGAGAGTAGTCCATCGACCTAATCATCCTAGGCTCCCTTTCCTCATGACGTTGAATCTTCCTAACTTGTCGAGATTGACGAACGATCATGTAGCTCATGACTCGGCTTGGCCGACTGTCCCTACTAAAATTCCCTCGAACATACCTAAATTTGAGGGAAAACCAGGAGAGGATCTGAGCAAACATGTTACTACCTTTCACCTATGGTCCTCTTTGAATTTCTTACACCAGGAATCAATCCATTTAAGGTTGTTTCAATGCACCCTTACAGGGCCTACTGTGAAATGGTATATAGAGCTACCTAGGGGGGCATTCGCTTTGTTCGATGACCTAGCGATGAATTTTCTTAACCACTTCCAGCTACCAATGTGTTATGACATTGGTACAGAACTCTTGTCAACATTTCAGCAAGATAAAGCCACACATATCTCGGATCATATCCAAGAGTGGCGTAGATAGAAGAGGTTGATTAAAGCCTTTATACCACCGAAATTCCTCCTCAAATGGTTCCTTAAGTTGTTATTGTCGTATATAGCGAAGGATGTTTCTACATCCAGAGTGCAAAATGAGGAACAAGCCATTTTTAGGGCTCAAGAACTGGATTTGATTTATGCTCAATTTGATTTGTTATATGAGATCATTCCCAATTCTTCGCATTCTAGTTTAGACCCCAAAGATAAACCTGGACCACATGCCAATGGCATTGTTGGTTGAGCGAGTGCTAAACCTGTGTATTCAGTTGCAAAGCAAGTCAGTCAATTTTCAATCAACCAATCTGCTTCAGGACAAGCCACGACTTTGTCTCAACCCACCCAAATGGCGAGTGTGCTTTCGGTGCAATTGTCGGACCAGAAGGGTAACCAGCAGCCCGGATGGAATAAAAAGAAGGGTAAGAATAATCATGAGCACAGGAATAGGAATGAAAATGCTAATAATAATTACAAGAACGCCCGTAATGCTGGGGGGGACAAGCAAGCTAAATGTAAGGTTAAATTTCCTTGCAATTTGTGTAAGGAAGATCACCTCACTTACTTGTGCCCTCGTATCGATGAAGCCTCGAGATTCTTGGCATAGGGCCCAGCTGTACTGACTAACCCTTTACCTCACAATCAAAATATGAGCTCGAGGACCCATGATCAGTCTGGTGGTGATCAAGATCCGCCAGAGGGTAGTGGTCGTGGTTGCATTAACATGGTACGTCCTGTGAAAGTTGTGACCCGTGCGAAGGACTATGGTTCGTCACAACCCAACCCAGGAAAGGAACTTGATCCACTAGGGACTCCTTTGCATATTTAAAAACCTATGGATAAACATGAAGCCGCACCTCGCATTCCTAAGGGAGCCCTTAAGCGTTCGAGGCACAAGCCTAACACCCAGGCCGCCCAAAACTATTCTGTTGTCGAGGATTTGGGCCACACTCCTTGTGCAATGTCTGCACTGGAAGTGCTTTAGAGTTGTCCTTCGCAAAGGAAGGATTTGCTTTCTACCCTTGGTGTGAATGATGATAATTCTTCCTCCGTGATTAAATTTGAAACCGCAGGACTTCAGCCTCACTTGCCTTACTATGTGTCTCTTTTGATTCACGTAGAATGTCTTAACATGACCGTCAAGCGCACTGTGATTGACGAAGGTGCTGCTGCTTCTGTGATGTCTTTATCATATTGGAAGGGTTTAGGTTCCCCTAAGTTGTCTAAATCTATGACCATGTTAACTGCGTTTGATGGGAGATCGTTTAGGCTGCACGGGATTCTTCCTTCCCTTAAGGTCCATTTGGGAGGGAAGACCGTTGCGATAGAGGTCAAGGTGGTTGATGCACCCCTTGACTACAATCTCTTACTGGGTAGGAATTGGATGTACAATATGCAAGCCATAGCTTCTTCCCTATTTCGCGTTGTATGCTTTCCATTTAATGGGAAGATAGTTACGATTGATCAAACATCATTCAAGAATCCGTCAGTTACCACATCTTCGGGAGCTTTGATCCCGATTGTAGAGCACTCTTAGCCGGTAACTGGGAGTGTGGGTGTGGGCATGTATCCATCCCTCATGGGAAGTTTTAGTTGTCCTGCACCTATCCTTATGATAGGGTCTAGTTCCGATGAGGCTTCGACATCTATAATATCGGTGTCTTTTCGCACGAGTCATATGGAAGATCCTTGGAATCTTCCTAAACCGAATACTTCGAGTGATCCCATTGTGACAGACGTGTCGTTGCCTACAACTATGGTATCTTATCAAGCTAATCTTGAGTGTGTTACAGAGCCTATTCCTTCCTCTTCATGGATGGAGGAGGAGGACCCTTATTTGTTGCATGCATGGACATTACAGTCTTCTCACGCACATGACTTCCTTGATAGTGTTTTCCCTTCAGACAAAGTGATTATTGAGGCCATGTCGGGAGCTGAGCCACCATGGGAAGAGCTCCATCATAGATCTTGCTTTCTTCCTGAGCTTGACCGTTTGGAGCGTGAGGACTTTAGGGAGGTTCTTAGTGAGATAATTGGTAGTCCTATGGTTCCATTAAGCTCTCCTGGTCCGATGGCTGATGGAAACATGGCAAATATATCTCCAACAATTCCTATCAATATCTCTCGCGGTCCTGGTAGGACAGAGAATGTCTATGTTGGGGCAGAATGTTCCCATGCTAAGATTCAAGAATATACCGATCTATTTAAATAATTTCATGATATCTTTGCTTGGTCTTACGATGAAATTCCAGGTATCGACCCTCGCATTGTTGAACACGAGATTAAGACGTATCCCGATGCTAAGCCTGTTCGACAACGCTTGCGTGCAATGAATCCTAGGAAAGCACCCGCGATTAAGGCAGAGATAGAGAAACTGTTGAAACATGGTTTTATATATCCCGTTCCCTTGACGAAGTGGGTTTCAAACCCCGTTCTGGTGGACAAGAAGCAGGGAGCAATCCGCATATGTACTGATTTCCATGATTTGAATCGTGCCTGTCCTAAGGACAATTTCCCCACACCATTTATTGATCATATTTTGGATGAGTGTGCGGGTATCGAGGTTTTTTCCTTTATGGATATCTTTTCCGAATACAATCAAATACAAATTAAACCTGAGGACCAACATAAGACTGCATTTATTTGTCCTTGGGAAAATTTTCCATATCGAAAATTGCCTTTTGTCCTTAAGAACGACAGAGCTACTTTTCAGCGGGCCATGACCTTGATCTTCCATGATCTCAAATCGATTATCAAAGTATTTTTGGATGACCTTGCTACTCATTCTCGAATGAGAATGCGTCATTCCTATCATTTGAGATTGGTATTCGAAAGGTGCCGCCACTATTTGGTCACGTTGAACCCTCACAAGTGCATCTTTTGTGTTAAGTCTGGTCGCTTGTTAGGATTCATCATTTCTAAAGAGGGTATAAGAGTCAACCCTTTGATGGTTGAGGCAATACTTCAGTTGTATCCCCCAAAAAATATTCGTCATCTTCAATGTTTGCAAGGCATGGCAAACTTCTTACGAATATTTGTTGTCAATTTTTCCAATTTGACTAGAGGCTTCATGCATCTTTTGAAGAAGGACACCACCTTTTTTTGGGATAAGCGAGCCCAGGAGTCCTTTGATGCGCTCAAGCGAGCCCTAGCATCGGCCCTGGTGATTAGTCCCCCAAACTATAGCCGTGATTTTCTAATTTATGTGGTCGTGTCCATGGAGACGATTGGTATGGTTTTGGTTCAAGAGGATGAGGAGCTCCAAGAGCATGTCATATACATTCTGAGCCGCAATCTTATTGACGTGGAGATCTGTTATTCTCATGTTGACAAGCTTGCCTTAGCTACCGTACATGCGGTTCAATGGTTGAGACATTATATTCTCCTTCGCTAGACCTTGGTTGTAGCTCATGTCAATACATTTCAATTCATCCTCACTCAAAGGATGATTGGGGGAAAATATAATAAATGGATTGTCATCCTGCAAGAATTCGATCTCAAGTTTGTTTCGATAAAATAAAAGAAATCGTTAATTTTTGCAGAGCTTATATCGGATTTCCCAAGCGAGGACGAGGAGTTGGTTTGTGAAGATACGTTTATCGATGAGCACATCTTCTTAATCTCAACTTTAGACCCATGGTATGGGGATATCATTATATATTTACAAACATTAAAGGTCCCTACTCACCTCTCACGGGATGAACGACGACGATTACATCATGTGTCTAAGAATTACCTCATAGTGGATAACACTTTGTACTGTCGTGGGGTAGATTCCATTTTACGATGTTGTTTAACTCATGATGAGGCTGAAATAATGCTGAATGACTGCCATAGAGGGGTGTGTGGTGGTCATCTATCTAGGCTTTCTACAGCCCAAAAAATATTAAGAGCGGGTTATTTCTGGCCGTCGATCTTCAAGGATTGTGTAGATGCGGTCAAGAGGTGCCACCCTTTCCAGGTGTTTACACGTAATATGTGCTCAAAACATGCCCTGTTACATCCCATCATCACCTCCAGTCCCTTCACTAAGTAGGAGCTTGATTTTATGGATTGCAACACAGCTTCAGCTGGGGGGCATCATCATATCATAGTGGTTGTTGATTACTTCACGAAATGGGCTGAGGTCATGCCTATAGTTAAATCCTATGGTGAGATATCCGCACACTTCATATTCAACCAGATTATTACTCAGTTCGAGATTCCAAAACAGCTTGTCACTGACCATGGCTCGCACTTTCAGAATCGTATGATGGAAGAGTTAGCATCAAAGTTAGGGTACAAACAAGAGCATTCCTCCTGTTACTACCCTCAAGTGAATGGACAGGTAGAAGCAGTGAACAAATTACTCAAATCCATTCTCCAACGAACCATCACACAAAGCAATAATAATCGACACATTATGTTATATCCTGCTTTGTGGGCGTATAGAAACACTGTTAAGACTGCCGCGGGTTTTTCTCCATATCAACTTGTGCATAGAGTGGATTCGGTATTTCCGGTTGAGTGCGAGATTCCTTCTTTGAAGCTAGCCATAGATCTCTTACCAGACACTTCCCTAGTGGAGGAGTGTTTGGTCCACCTTGAGCAACTTGATGAGTAGCATCGAGATGCCTTGGTGGCTCTAGAAGTAAATAAGCGTTGCGTAAAGGTCTAGTATGATAAGTTTGTCCATCCAAGGAAGTTTAGTGAGGGATACTTGGTCCTTTTGTGGGATCAACCGAAAGAACCCTTGGGGGCAGGAAATTTTAACCCCGTGTGGTGTGGTACTTACGTCATCAAACGTGTGTTAGAGAAGGGCGCTTATGAGTTGGATTATGAGAAAACGGCCTTGGCGAAGCCTAGAAATGGGCTCTATCTCAAAAAATACTATGCATGATTTTCAGCAAAGGCTGGTTATTTTATATTATTGTACAGTTTTGCATAGATAGGTCTATTTCTTATAGTGATCGGGTTTGTGATTAGTTTCTGTTTCTTTTGGCAGATGTCAATGGAATCTTCCACCTTCACATGATTCGTGGATGGTGCAAGCCGTCACACTCAACACTCAGCCTCTGCTGCTTGGGTTATTTATACTCCTATGGGTCAGGTGTTGTCTTCAGGAGACGTATGTTTACGACCATCTTCAAAAAATGTTGCTGAATATAGTGTCATTATTGAGCTTCTATGGGATGCCATTTTACATGGTGTTCTCTCTCTTGAGGTACGTCTTGATTCAGAGTTAGTAGTGTCACAGCTTAATGGTTTGTACCATGTTAGAGATCCGACATTATTAAGAATATTCCTATGTGTGAGGTTATTAGAACGACAATTTGACAATATAACATACATACATATTCCAAGAATTAATAATCAGGGTGCTGACTCATATGCTAACTACGTGTTAGATTGGCATTTGTTTCATACACAATAAACTCATCACAAACACAAATTTTTACACATGTAAATAAATAAACCAATCATCATAAAAGTTTTTATAAACATCCAAAATGTGGTAATACATAGTGTCATGATACAAAAATGGGGCTCTCGAGCCACCAAAATATAATACACGGTAATACAAAGTGTATCACTCCCAGGTATCTAAACCTGTGGAGGAGGAGGGGGGTTGTGATCATGGAATGTCACCATGAATCTAGCTAGCCATCGAAATAATCGCACCCATGCTTGTGGTACACCCACCACCTGGGGCTGCATGGCCTCAGGCAAGTC
The DNA here is from genome assembly GCA_001517045.1 of Pseudotsuga menziesii. Taxonomy (NCBI): domain Eukaryota; kingdom Viridiplantae; phylum Streptophyta; class Pinopsida; order Pinales; family Pinaceae; genus Pseudotsuga; species Pseudotsuga menziesii. The sequence goes on along the minus strand of LPNX011054951.1, from coordinate 11,690 downwards.
CTCGACTTGTGCCATGGGAACTCTGTGTGTCAGCCTCACAAATTTGGTATGAATGCTTTGGAGCATCCGCTCCGCATCCACACCCATGATATCGTCTCCTCTTCCCCTCCGTCTATGACGAGGGAAGCCTTCAAGCCATCGTGGTCCCACATCTGCATGCATATGGTAGATGTCACTATGTATTGTCACCCAAAAACATGTCTTTTGATTCCATATAATCAGAAAACACAAAAAAAAAAAATAACTCAAAAATTTTAAAGAGAGGCTCGAGATTCGTTACCTATGTCCCCGTATGCCAATCCTGGTGGTAGCGGCATGTCCGGGTCCCCCTAGAAATCTATCCCCGCATAGGGGTAGTCATTGATGGAAACTATCTGTCGTCGCCACCACGAAAAGAAATCAACTGGATAGGGGTTGGACACCCTACCTCCACCTAGTCTACGCATCGCATCTACCCAGCGTCATTGGGCCGGATCTCGAACCCCATGTAGAGGAATGTCAACTCTAGGGCTCAATCCTGGAACACGCTCGAAGAAAAATGTGCTCAGTATGCTGCTGAAACTAAATTTTCACACTCTTCCCATCTTACACTCACTGAGCTAATGTTTCATGTTGCCCAGTAGTGCAGTGCGTCAATCATATACTGTGGGTCTCATGCACTCCACTGCATAGAACATCAGAGGTCGCGAGGCCTAGTGGAGTGAAGCCAAGCCTGCTATCCTACCTAATGTCAGTAGGATGGCCTTTAGGCCCAGCACCTGTATGGAGTTAGTTGGGATCTGACTCCCCACCTTCTCCGTGTCCGGATAGCAGTACACCACAATGTACTCATCTATAGTCAGGCCACCTCCGGGCCCGCGAGAACATAGGTTCACTACTTCCTCCCGTCGAGAAAGTCCAGTAATAAAGTATATGTCCTCCACCTCTATGGTGAGGGACATGCCGTCTATTTGGAACAACTCTGAGTCTGGATCCCAGTAATCCACCAACATCTGCAATAGTCCTGGTGTGGCCCTTAAGCCACCAAGACACCAAAATTTGTAGAGCCCACATGCACGTAGCGCTTGTTGAGCCATTAGATCGGCCCTTACTACCTCTTCTACATCACCATGTTCACGTTCTCTCCATTCTATGACCATCTTGCACAAAAAATTTGAGTTTTTCCCATTAGAACACTTGAAAAACCTTAAGCGCGGCCGCATACGCGACTGTTTTCCAAACAGTCGTGTATGTATGTGACTGTGAGAAACTTTTCTGTGTATATCCATCCCTAAACGCGGAAAAACCCTCAATTTCCGCGTGGGATATAGCGCCTATTTTAGAATGGCCTAGAAATCCAAAAACACCATGGAATTTGAAAAAAATTGCATCAAAATGGAAGAGTAGAGCATGGGTAAGTACCTGGAAAAAAATGTAGTGGATTCCGCTGGTTGGATCTCCTGGAATTCGCTGTTAAAGTTCTGAGCTCAAATGGGTAAAAATTTCAAATGTTTTATAATGTTTTGAATTTTTTACTATTTATAGAAATTTTTCAAATTTTTGAAAATTTTTACCCCCTTTCCTATAGTTTGACCGTTTCTAATCCTTTTGGACCGTATTTGGACTAATTTATGATGTAGGAGACCTTTTTGAGTGTCATCTCAGCCGTTGGATTGATCCATTCATGTTGATTTCAGGTATCATGTCTAAATTGGCATATAGGTTAGGTTTCCTCACCGTTTGCATTTTGCATGACCTTATGACCGTTTCATTATAACCTTAGGTACGAACCCACTCTATTATGTCACTGAACCTTCTTGTTGTTTTAGAAGTGGCATGGTATGACTGGTAGAGCTTGACCTTACATGGGTACCCTATTTATGCCTTATTTGCATTTGGTTCCCATGCTGACATTTTGTTCTTTAGGATGTGGGAGTCTGTTGTATAGTATTGCCATGACATTTCGCAAGAGCCTCATACTCTTCTTGATCTATTGCTGGCCTATTTCCCTCAGGACTCCCTTATGTCAAGTTGTAATTGCATTATCATGAGATTTTCCTGCCTTATTGAGCCTTACGTCGACTTCCTTGACATTTAGTTTCAGCCATATAGCCCGAGCTTGCCTCATGTCTAGCCATGCAGAGCCATTTTATATATCCTTTGCAGCTTGATTCCCTATTTTTACCGGGAGGGGATTTTCCCCCGAGTGTCGCTATCCTACACATGTATCCTTGCATTGAGCATAGGTATGTTCCACTGCTTGGAACTAGTTTGGTTTCCTATATGACACTCGTCTCCTCCTAGTCTGTAACTATAAAGCAGTTTTATTCTTTTTCAAGATTTGTAAATATTTGAAAAAGTCCAAAAAAAAATCAAAAAACCAAAAATCCGGACAAGGAAAGATGTTATCTTTGGCAAATGACGAGTCATGTCGCCTTCAAACAGAGCACTGAATATCACATCCATTGGTTGGGTTTATATTTTGACTTTACGAGCTGTACTCATTTATCTGAGTTTATCTCCACCGACTGGTTAAGCTTCCAGTCCCCATGGAGCCTCTGTCGATGCCTCCTGTGCCGCAGAGATGTCCCAGGTTTGTATATCGAGTCTATGCTGCCTTCATTTAGTCACCATTCGTCATTATGCTCCTATTCAAAGGAAGTTGAAACCTGAGTCGGCCATTCCTCAGTTATCTTTACTTTGCATGTCGGCCATTCCCGGTACAGTTACTGCTTCGTGCACCTTATGATTGAGTCCTTCCACATTATACAGCTTTACTGAGTACCTCATGTTGGATGATGGGGGATGCCTTAATGCCCTCCTTCCAGCGGATTTCTTCCCATCGACTTTAGATCATTTATTCTAGGATTGGAATCTAGAGTCATTTTTTAGTGCCTTGAGACTTGCAGTCATCAGTGGCAGGTTCTCTCGCCATCGACAGTTTTTGGGAATACATCAATGTCCCCTGATCAATGGATCCTCTCAATTGTTAAACCTCAACAACATTATTCACACTTGTTAGTTTGCACTCTAGTACCTTGCTTCCAATTTTCATTATCAGTGGGTGATCTCGCGTCTGTTAACGGTATACATCAATGACCAATAATCAGACGATGGACTACTATGTTTGACCTCGACACCTCTATTCACATATTAGGACAGGTACTCGTAGCGGTTTGTGTAGAAGAATTTCCAGATTGGTGGCATCTGTTATATGCTACCTCCTTGATCGTGCCAGTGTTCATGAGATTTCATCTCTCGTGACTTGATTCCAGTATATGTCAGACATTTCCAGCTATTATGGAGATCTTCATCCATTATATATCTTCATCCATTATGGAGATTATGGTCCTTTGTATATCTTCATCATGGAGATTCTGATCTATGTATATTGTATGTGGTGATGACCACTTATGTGATATTGTGCATCATGCCTATTCATGGCCATTGTACTCTTGTGTATCCAGAACTGCTATATGTATTTGCAGTTATGTGCAGAGTTGTATCATTGTACTATGTTGATTGGGTGGCTGGTCTTCCATTTGGGATCCTTCATCACCACTTCTGGGATGGACTTATAATGTATTTCGGCCATCGTATGACCCCTCTGACCTCACACATTAGGGGGCATCTGTTATAGCTGATTTTACCACTCCAGGTGAATCACACTTGTATGGCCTTCCCCTGTCCCTCTGCAGACTCCTTAGACCCCTTGGACCATTTTTTGTCCTTTGATGTTTCCTTGACCATCCCTATAAACATGTGAAAATTCATACACGCAACTTTTAAACCCCTAATCGCGTATATACACGGGTTTGACCCCTAAAATCGTGCACATCGGGATGTGTGCAAAATCCAAATCCTTTTGGAGTTTTCCTTGACATGGATCCGACTCACTTGACTCCTAGCCCTCCATATGCCTTGAGATCGCTTGGATTCGACCTTTCATTACCCCTTTGAAAAGCTATATAAGGAACTCTTTGGTACATTGAAGGCATATGAGAGAAGTGAGAGCAAAGAAACTATAGTCCATTGTTGCCGGAACTTGTGCTTGAGTCTGCATCCCTTTGTCCCTTGGAGCACTTTTGTGTTCTTCCCAAGCTTGCCTTTTGCTTGTGAGCTTGCTATCGAGAGATGGACGATTGAGGGGGTGGAGGCCCAAGTGGGGGATTCAATTTCTCCGATTCGCATACGTGCTGACAAAGGTTGTATCTATTGTAATCTTTGATTTTATGTTAATAGAGATATCTTTTCCTGTCCAATAATGTATGTTTGAATGAATATTTTATCCACGGATGATTTCAAATGCTTATACATTGTTTATTATATATTTTAGAATACATCTAACACCAATATATATAGTATGCTTGTCTGGTTTACTTGTTGTTGAGGAAGTGATTTACCAATTCAAGCTGAAGTTGGAAAGCTCAACGGGGATCTACTTCAACCGTCTGGAATAAGGTACGAGGTCTGATCCTTTAGTGTTAGATATTTGATTTCTATTGCATATTGGAGGGATTGATTTCTGGAGTCAAGCTATCTGTTGTGGTACCCCAAGCCATAGGAATTTCTCTCCGTAACACCAAGGAAATATTGCTTTCCTTGGTTCCTTTTTCACCGTTTTAGCTAGTTTTAACTTAGTTTTGTTTGGTTTAAAGTAGGCTGAACCAAAGGTACATCCAAAGTGCTTTTGGGAATATTTCATTCCAACATGCTCGCTGTATTTTAGCAGGAATACGAGAAAGAAGATAAGCTTCTGTTCGAAAGTGGCTTTGGGATCATTCAAATCCCCCCAGGGGTCTCCCTTTTGACCATAATTTTAAAATTTTGGGAAATTTGTAAAGCCTTGGTTTCATTCTGTATAAGAACTAGGAGGATTCAGATAATTTTACTAATATTGTAACAGCAAATAACAAAAAATTTCTCCGAATAGGCTCTTTCGAGCCCTTTCCCCATCCCCCCTGGGGGGATTCGCACCTTTTTTTGCCGCTTTTTGCATTGTATTACTTCTTTTAGGTTTAGATTAGTTTCATTAATGCATAATAACATGATTTTATTAATTTATCAGATATTCCATATTACATTATCAAAGTAACTCGAATACTTATCTCACGACTTCCCGATTGACCCACAAGGGGAAAGAGATGTGTGGTAGGAATAATTAGAAAACTTGTGATTTGTTTCTGTTTACTGCTTATATTTGATTTGTTGTAAGTAATTTTTCTAAAATCAACCCCCTCCTTGATTCTCCGATTGAGATTGTACACCGATCAACATAGTAATCAACACTTTATGTAACTTCTCCTACTGTATCAGCAGTCTCTAGAACCTGGACAAACAACAAGAGTATAAGTTCTAGGAAATGAAATGAAAGTATGCTGCATATGAAATATATATATAAATACAGCTTCCAAACAATCAAAACAGATTATATGTTCATGCAAAAAAATTTCCATTTGCATTCATGTGCTTATTTTTCGATGTCAAGAAACCCGGTTGCTTGGTCCTTGAAAGCATAACTATTTCTCTTAAAACACATGTAGGAAACCTTAGAAACATGTGAAAATTTTACTTTAAGATAAGTGTTTTTGAGCGGTGGACTGAGGAATGATAGCATGAAAAAAAACACTGCCTCTGATAACAAAAGGCACATTCTTCTATATTGTACAAGTCATTCTTCCAGATAAAGGAAATATAAATTTTCATCTAGTGTTGCTAACAATATGACCAACATGTAATTAATAGTGTTGTTCATTAACATTTATACTAAAGGATAAGGTTGTTTTAGAGGGTCTCAGGCACATGATTCCAGAAAGTTGTCCATATGGAATAGAGATCCATCGTGATGACCCAATATTTAGGAATTAGAGATGGAGGTGTGAAAAGCTTGTTTATATCTATGAGACAGGGGATCTTTATGATCTGATTGGCATTGCCACCTGCTTAAGTAAAACATGGGGGCTTGGAGATCTGGTCATTCAATGGCTGAGGTATCATAGAATTTGGAAAGTCATGATGCTTTCAAACATAAAGCTAGCAAGTGGCTTTTGCTTCATCAAGGTTTTAGCTGTCAAAAACAAGATTCACAAACTTGGCATTGCTAATTCAGCATATGTATTAGCATGCATCATCTTTAATTCATATTGTCTTACATGAGTTCTAATATTGTTTTAATACCTTCAAAACAAATACAGATTTGATAATACCCTGAATGAAAGTTTTGTTAGTTTTTAAATTTTAATTATGTGGAGAATCAAGACAGAAACATTTTCTAGATGGAAAACGGCCATCAACAACTGCCAAATTAAGAATATAGCATACATTAAATAAAACTAAATTTTGAATTGATTTGAAGAAAAATATTTTAAAAAACTGTTTTAAAAACTTACGGTGGCTATTTAGTTTTTCCTAAACACAACAAACATGCAGATTTGAAGGTATATACAGTGAGCCTATTGCAGTTGCTTTATGCCTAATAGGTATACCTATTAATGTTTTGCATTCTGCAGTTTAAGCCATATAAACCTTGTATATAAGTAAAGATGAAAATATAAAGCATGTATGCTTGTTCAGATCACCATATTAATGCGATTGAATAAATATTTTGTATTGAAAAGAATTACACAACCACTCGATTACTAATAAGATGAATGTCTATTGAACAGTAAGTAACTTGTTTCAAAATAGTTATTAAGCACAATACTTACAAGCAACTGAATACTTGTTTATATTCTTAGGAAAAATTATTTTAAATCGTTAAAATAACATGTGTAATAAGACATGTGTAATAAGACCTGTTTAATAAGACCTTGTGTGGTTCCCTTACAAATTACTTGTGCGTCTCCACATTGGTAATCCATAAAAAGAATGCCTTCATTCTCAGTATACTAGTAGGTTGTGTTCACCTCCATGCAAACCTGCAAAATATAATGTATCATAATCATGAAGAGTGAATCTCTTGATAAATTGCTATCAAATTTGATTAGTAATCTTCAACTTTTGGTGAATATAATACTGGATGCTATATTTTAATGTATACCCCTTACATTTTACTTGTTGGTTACACCATCCCAAAAATAGGCATACCTTCTTTATATAAATTGTATTTATAACAATGTTGCACTTTTAAAAAGCTATATAAGGTAATCTACAAAAAGAATTCTATTTAAATAAAGAATAACTCCATATACACAAAAGATGAAATCAATGAGCTAGTGCCTTTCAACAACTTCCTTGCCTTAATATTTGTTTCAGGCTGCAAATCTCATTAAACAATTTCAAATTATGCAACCTGTTGTTGATCAAGTGCAGGAGTTGACTCTGAAAAGCACTGGAAGCCATGATTTGCATCTAGTGGTGAAGGCATATTTTTCAAAAGACGAGGGGGCATACTCCATCATATTATGTTCTAGGTGTGCAGCTTTTGATTCTTAACAATTCTCTCTAGGTTCGTATTTATGTTCAAGGGCGTTGAGAGGGGTATTTTAGATTGGTTCTGTACATCTTACTACAAATGAAAAAGAAAAAATAATTATGGATAAATTGTATAACCATAGCTTCATTGTCCCATTAACTTATAAAATAAGTTGCAAACCTTCCAAATCCTGTAAAAATGCTTGAATGGTACTTGGAGTCAACAATTACTATCATTCAAAAGGCATACAAATAAATTTTCATTATGTAGAATTGTTTCAAGACAACCTTGTAGAACTCATGATGGGTGAACCCCAAGATCAAAGAATTCAGCAGATCATATCTGCTTAGGCATTCTGCCAAACAATTTCTGTGCATCCCTGAAATTGCAACATCTAGTATACATGTTAAGGATATTGTTATTACAATTAATGATATACCTCATACATTCAATTTGGATCATGTAGAACTATTTCAGGCATCCTCATAGAACCCATTATAGGTTCATCTTAAGATGAAAGCACTGGACCTTCTCCCATCAGGAGGAATGTCACTGGCTTCATATACAATGCACTAGGGGCCCCTCTAAGTAGTCGAAGTTGCTAGATGAAGTTATGGCATATGGTCAATCTAATGGTTCCACTCGTAGCATATAGGGGTCGAAGGACGGACATTCCCATTCCCCTAATGCATATTGGGTATTTAACCATCGTGAAATCGACCTCGGCCACCCCTCCAAAATCGGGTTGCGAGAGCAAGTCAGGCTTTCCAGGTGATTACAACCTTTGCATCTAGGTTAATGGAAAAATAATGGGTTTTTCTCAATCAATAATAAGGCCCCACTGGGACAGTGTAATAACCCAATAATTCATAAAAATTTAAAAATTTTCATGTAACATATCATGTTTGTAGTCATCACTCCCTAGGGACCAAAAAACTGCTAACGGTTACTTTTAACAGTAGTATTTAGAATTGCACAATTGTAAACCTTTTAGTTCTATATAACTATTGGTTTATCTTCATAGTTATATGTTAATGATTTGAATTTACTAGTTTATGTTTTTCAAAAGACAAGAAAAGAATATTAAGTATGAACCTAATAATGCGTGTGTTTTTTTACTATCTTATGACAAGTAGGAAAGAGCTTTAGTTGAGATCGAGGCTTACTTAGCTTATAGCTAACGGATTAAAGTGTTACTTCTTCTACAGGGTCTGAACAGGTAAGCAGTTAAGTCATTTTATTACCAGTCTTTCTAGATCCAGAATAACATTCAACTAGCATATAAGAGAATACTAGTTAAAAAATATTTGTTTACGACTTAAGCAGAAAAAGAAGTATTGTTGATCTTAATATTTATGATCTTCATAGCTGATAGTAGTGAGTACTTTTTCTAGCAAACTAAACTTGGATTAATTATTCTTCTAACCACCATAACTAGTTTTTGTTTGTTCAATTTTGTATCATTCTAGTTTTTAATTTTGAAATCTGGATACAACCTTAGGGAACAGCATCTTATCAAGCAGATACCCTATTGAAACTACTTGATGTTATAATAGGGTGAATCCATGGACCTGGGTAACACTTTTTGGCAAGCGGTTCGGCAAAAACAAAAAAAACTACCTCGACCGAGGTTTTATCAAGCCCTCGACCGAGGTTTACAGACCTCGACCGAGGTTTTATCAAGCCCTCGACCGAGGTTTTTTTCAGCCCTCGGTCGAGGTATTTATTAACCCTCGGTCGAGGTTTCATACCTCGACCGAGGGTTTATAAATACCTCAACCGAGGGTTTATAAATACCTCGACCGAGGTATGGCCCTCGGTCGAGGTATGGACCTCGGTCGAGGTACATACCTCCACCGAGGTGCCTCTGTCCAAAAAATTATAAAAGGAGGCCGGGGGGGCGCGGCCATCTTTTTTCAACTTTTTACCTGCGGATGCTCGACCGAGAGATAGCGACGGAACGGCGACGGAAGAATTAGCAACCCAAGCACCCCGAAGCAACCCAACCTCATCACAATGTCGGAGCCAAGAGGTAACAATTTAAATAATTGTTTTTCAATTTAAATGGGATTTAAAAAAAATGTATGTTTTTATAATTTTGATGTTTAAAATGTGTACCGGCAAGCAGAAACGCTGCTGGATTTTTGAAAATTTGTAGTTAAATTCCCTTTTTTTGTTAATTTGTTATAAATATATATAAATTATGCCAACCGGTAGAGTTTATGCTACCGGTTTAATTTTGAAATTTTGAAACCCTAAACCCTAAACCGGTAGCAGGTAGGGTTTATGCTACCGGTTTAATTTTGAAATGTGTCTCGAGTAAGCTGAAAAGCTGCCT